>JADDOH010004260.1:0-230370 GCA_016648135.1 Agrypnia vestita
CAGTTTGGCATATGAATATGTGTATATTCGTAATTAACAAAGAAAATAAATATTGAAAAAAATAAATTAAAGGCGGAATACGTAAAAAAAGTATATATTTGATTGTGATCACATTAGAAAACCATCAAAAATCGTATTAAGTACAGTACAAACTAATAATATCGATTTATATCGTTCAAAAAAGTTAACTAGATTTACATTAAAAAGAACAGCATTATAAATAATATGTACCCACTCCTGTTAGGAATACAATAAAAAATATATAAAATCAGCCACCCCCAATACAAAATTGGAAGTAATCAATTTGAATAGCGGGCGCCATATTGGAGCATGTTTCTGGCGGGAGTTGTGCGTTTTCAATATTTTTTCCTCGCAGCGATGCTATCTGGGGTAGTTGTTATTAATATAATAAACAATGCCGGTGCATTTCGGCCAACATGGCGGCGCCCGGGACCGATTAAGCTTCCGTACCGTATAATTACGCGACGGGAACCAATTTTGGGCATTTTTCATCATTTTGTTTCGGAAAATTGTTTTAGTCTCTCGCGCACAACATGCCGGCGGGCCGTAAACACTACTTATGTATTGATTTATGCGCTGCTCACATCTTTTGCGAGCATTGCTCGGCGTCTCGGTCGACTGGGCACGACGATTCAGTAACGAGCCAATTGAACGCGAAAAAATAATAAGATGTGCTTTTGCGTGAAAATGTGACGCCATCTGCGAATGGGTTTGAGGATTAGTGAACTGGAGAGATTCGAGTCATTGATGAGATATCGATGACGCAGCTAACAACACAACATTCATTTTGTTGACAGTAATCTGAATTTTTTTTATTTATGACAATTCTCGTAGGCGTTAAACTCATCCTCAAACTTGCTATGTTCATGTTACTCTATAAATAATTGTTATCAATTTTATTTTGTTTGTCTGTTCACCACTTGCGGGTGATGTCTATTTATTTTGGTGGTTTGTTATACACACCTTATTTTAACGATATTTATTTCCATTGTTTTCATCCATTTTCCTGCATCTCGTATGATATCTACATCTATTTTTTTATATTTTTGAAAAGCCATAGATAAAAAATGGAATTAACATTAAAAACTATAATAGTTGGGTAAGCTGTCTGCTTGTCTCAGTTTATTACTTAGTTTATTGCATGACTTTGGTCCAGCTACAACGAAAGCACGGTCACCGAAAAGATAAGTCTCATGATACGTGATCTATCATCGAGACATTTTAATCAATCGCCAAACTTACATTATTGGAGCGATCGTTTAAGTAATTTATGAGGTTATATCGTTAAATAAATAATTTTCGACTGCCGAAATGATTTCCATGTATTAATCAGCATTCCTGAATATGGCTGGGGGTTAAACAATAATCTGCTCAGCGGTGATGCAAATATGGAACCATGTTTATGTTAATTTATTGAAGACAGGTTGAGAGGATCGATACTCACTGTGTGATCATTTTATTCTGATTTTGTTTTGCAAACATTATTGAAAAAATATACCGTAAATAAATTAATAATATTTAAGTGGTCACATCCATAGTAATGCACTTTGAAAAAACTGAGATATGAATAATATTTTAATATAAATAGATTTTAATATAAATATATACTTAGATTTTTCACTTTCGAATTAACACTTTCGCTAAATACTAAGATTAAAACAAATTACTTAAATCACTTAGCAGGATAAAGAGAAATATACAATAAAATCATTATATTTTTAGGTAGATTTTCATATTTATAAAAGTGATTCATCTTCAACTTAAATTATTTAATATTTATATTTTCTTTTCATGAAATATGACTAAAAATGTTGGCGTGAGATAAATGCACGTCTCGAGTAACAGTCGAGTGAATACTGGAAATAAGAAGCAAGTCCTCGAAATTTCGAGAAACCAGCATGTTTTATATAAAAGAACGAAGCGGGTGCCGCTGAGCGAGTTTTTGTTATTTTATTATTTGACGTGCGATAGACAAGCGAAGCGTGCGGCGTGTTGCTAGCGCGTGTGCGATACTAGCGACGATAAATTAAGTGGAGTACTTAACCGGCGCTGAAATGAGTGTAACCACTTACCTACAAATTGACGTGAATTCTCCGCGAAGTTTTTTATTAGCCTCCCACAGCCAGGTTCCGTGATATTATAATAACTTGTCTGTATTGCTGAGGTAAATAAAGATTTATTTAAAATTCCTATGATTTGTGTATTAGGCATGGACACTGCATCTTATTTTAGATCTGGGCTTAATAATAGCAAAGACCTATTCCGAGAGGATAATTCGAGAGAATACCACCTATCATTTGAGGAGAAGTTGGGTCCTTGAAAAATATGTCAGAAGTTGGAGAAAATATAATAGAAATTGGCGATAAAGAAACACATTTCAGTGTTTCATCCAAACACTGTCTTAATGGTTATCAATAAAACAATACTAATAATATATTACTTCTTCTTCTTTTTATTCTTCTTCTTGTAGATCATAAATCTGTTATTTAGAGGCAGCCTTCCTCTTGGGAAGCGGAGCACCAGCCATCTCACTTTTTGGCGGTCTTTCTGGCATCTGGCATGCGATGTCCAGTGGGAATATTATGGGGACAACATGGGGAATTCTTGTATTATCCATCCTATCCACGTGATCTCTCCAGTACCGCCATCTCTTTCTGCCCCATTTCCATTTTAATTATTTACTCCATAAATAAAACATTTATAAATGAAAATGTAATTACATCTTGCTAAATGACGCCTTTTATTTATAACTAGCTATAACCCATCAAAAATGGCGGTAACTTTACATGTCGGTTCCTAAGGAATAAGTAAATATAAGAATAAGAAGAAGAAGAAAGTTTTTTTTTGTAATTTTACTTTAAAGAAGTCACGGACGTTACACGAAGTTACGGGGACAGATAGATAGATAGACAGACAGACGGACGGACGGACAGACAGACAACGAAATTACTATAATTATGATTTTTTTATTTTATATTTTTATATTTTTTCTAATATTAAAAAAATATTTTAAAATTTATTCCCTATACCTTTATCTCTACGTGCTATGGTTTATATTTTCCATTACTTTTTCTTCATTTTTTTCTTGTACCACTTTGATTTATATGTTTTATTAATTTATCTCTTTCTTTGTTATTGTTCTTTTCTGTTTTGATTTGACTTTAATATTTTATGTTATGCCGTGGATCTCTATAATTGGTCTACCTACTATTCAATACTTTGTGTCATTCTAATAAACTGTATTGTTGAGATTCCTAAAATAAAATAAATAAAAAATATTATTTATTTTTAAATACTACATTCACCTACATTCCAACACATAAACCTATATTCACTACATATCAATTATACAACTTTGATTACCACTATAGTTATATTTTTTGGTTATTAAAGCTTATAATAAAATTATAAAATCTTACTGCAGATTAAAGTAAAATCACAGTTTGGACAAATCTGAACATAATGTTATTATATAATGCACGTATTCACAATTTCCCTTTTGATTTCCGATGGGGCTAGCCGATAGCGGTTAGTTCACTCACCGATGTGGCCGTCCCACGACCGCCGCGGGCGCAAGGGACACCCTATTATGCTCCCTTAAGATACCATTGGATACGCCACAAAGTGGCCAATACGTCTGGACAAAAAGATATCTGGTTTTATCGTGACCATTCGTCCTAAAGCCCCGGGGACGGCCTGGATATTTTAAAGGTTTTTAAAATTTTATTTTCAGTCTTTTGTGGACTGAATTAAAATATCTTCAATTTTTGCACTGCATAATGAAGTATTTTTGATATAAATATCTCATAGGAACGAAGCCTCTTTTTTATATGGTAAAGTAGTTATAGAAGTTTTTTTGTGTGTTCATAGGGTTTACGACAATGAGGGCAGATACACTGCTTAACCAAGATCGTTTTATAAGCCAAAGCTCCTTTATCGGTCTTTCTTATTCGCCACCTGCTTGGCATTTTTTTAATGCTAAAAGCAACAGTGCGACCTGTTATTGTAAAAAAAACAAGTGGGACGAACGACTGCCATCCAAAAATTGTAGGTAAGTCATAAGAATTTAAACACTTTTTAAATATCTTTTCAATTGTCAGTTGCATGAAAAGTGAGATTTTCACGCCGTGTCCATGGAATGAGACACAATATTATAAATCTCTGAGATTTAGTTGAAATCTCGGTATCGTGTACTCGTGTTGAGATATTGATCTGAAACGGCTTGAGATTCGTAAAATGAGACAAATACTCTGACCCGTGTATACAATGTTTGATTTGTTAGAGAGAGTCGACACATATGCACCAAAGTCAACTAAAACGTACAATTATTTATTCTAAAAATTTTAACAGATGGCATTAAATTATAAATATTTATGCTTTTTTAAATTTGTCTATTCTCGGAATGGAACATAAATGGTTCCTCTACTATCTTAGCTACCATGCCAAATTGTCGTATAACGATATAATGTTGATTATTTTTTTGTATTTTGTATTTTATGATTTATATTATATATTCATATGCTTTAATATTTATACAGTCGACATCCATCTTTATTATAAAATTAATTTAATTTAAAAAAAATAGGTAACAATTTTAGTGTAAAAAAATAGGTAATGTGCAATTTGTAACAATCAAAATAATAATAATTTCGCTGTCCGCCTTTCCGTAACTTCCTGTGACGTCCGTAACATTATTTTCGATTTTTATATTTTTTAATTTTCTTTTTTAATAATTAATAGTTGAAAATCCTCCATCTCACATTACGCTACCCTCTCCCCCCGAAACATTTTCTATAAAAATCCACCGTTTGACAGATCTTACCCAAATTTTGCATACTTTTTCTTTAGGAACCGACATGTAAAAGTACCTACATGTTTTTGATGGGTTAGGGTACGAACATACCGAAGATGCTTCACTGCGATACCTTGTGGTCGCGGTTTCATCTCGCTACCTCGATGTCGATACGATACTTACTATTTACATGGATGGCGGTGCGAACATGTCGGTTCAGTCGCACCTCGATGACATTCAATTCACAGTATTTATCAAGTAAAAAATCGAACGGAAGTGGCGCTATGTAGAATCACCAAGTGAAAACAATTAAATGATGGTAGTTAATGTTTATTTTACAGTTTAAAAGGTACCTACAGCGATCGTGACATGAACAATACGGGATTAATGATAATGACAGCTCCATTTGTTTTTACATCGCGGTCGACGGTTGATGTGATCTGGCTCATGATTGGTCAAATTCGCAAGGCTGAGGCGAATTTGACCAATTACATCGCTGCTCGCGGTCGACCGCGATGTAATATTTTGTTTTCACGTAAGCATCGAGGTAAACCTCCATGTAGGCCGCGATGTATCGCAGTGAGGTTTGTGCGTGCCTATCTACTAGCATGTGTTTGTTTTACATGGAGGTGATATCGAGGTAACGAGCTAAACCGCGACCGCGAGGTATCGCAGTGAAGCATCTTCGGCATGTTCGTACCCTTACTTTTTCATTTACTTCACGCGGGAGATGTATACTTTAATTTGTACCTTTGTAAAATATTTGAATTTTGATTAATTTTTCAAACAAAAAAAAATATTTATCAAGGGTTGGCAGACACATGTGACATAGACATAAGATACTTTTTTTTCTTTAGATATGAGTTTTTGCAAAGCCAGGCATCAAAATACTTAAAACAACACCCACATCTCTAGCTCACATGAATTTTCTTTTACGATAATTATTTCATAAATGATACATAAATTTTGATGGGTCTTATCAAGAAGGTACCTATACGCATAGATAATAATATGTCCTAAAACCTAACAACGATATAGCCACAGGCAAGTATACCCCGCACCCCCCGCGAGCTCTGCTCCCTCTAGAGCCTGCGGAGAGGGTGAAAAGGCGACGGAGAAGGGGATGAATAATTCCTCCCTGGGGGGGGATAATTCACGCAATCTTGGGTACCTACCCTCAACATGTCGGAAACATTTGCTACCAACCAAAAACTAAGGACCAACTAATCTGTAGTTATCTGTTAGATTTAATTAGAGTCCATCTGTTGAAAATTCCCGCAACCTTTAGTAGCCGTTGTTCAGTTTTAGAAAATTTTACGTATGATATGATATAAATAGTGTAGTGTAAATAGTAGGGATGGAAAAAATCTCAGCTCAGTTGGCTGGACTCAGACTTGCTTAGGATAGGGTAGAAAGAAGCTCTCAAGAATCTCAAAAAGCTATGGTATGTAGTGTAAATAAGATCTTCAACGAAATGCCAGAGGAAATAAGAAACGAACAAAAAATATCAAAATTAAAATATTAAATTTTTTTTTTTAATTTAAAAAAGATAATATGTGTTGTGTAAGTTAAAGAGGTTAATAATATAACACTAGCTATTACCCATCAAAAATGACGTACTTTTATTATATATTTCGGCCGCCAGTTAAAGCTGTGAGAACAACGCTATCTAGAATAGCGAAGCGTCTTGATAACGTTAATGTTGGACATTATTAAAAAAGTCGTGTTGTTTTTTCGCTTCTTATACCTAATATTTATATCATACCTCAATATTATTTTAGGCATCTGGTAGCGTTAGTGACAGACATTTTTACGTGGAGAATTATACTTATTGCACCTTATCATTATTGCCCTCTGGAAGCGTTAGTGACGGACATTGCTACACAGAGAATATATATTTTGATTGATGATAAATACCAATGACATGCGATATAGTAAAGGATGCACTTATTACCTAGTTTTAATTTTCATTCAACCGAAATATTTAAAAAAAATCTAAATGTTTCTAAATAAAATCTAGGTTATTCAGAGTATTTCATTAAAAATACATTATTTAATAAAAATACATACATGTTTTCATTTTATTTAATCACAATTTTTGAATCATACCAATTTTCAAAACGGAATTAGAACAGCTATTGGATTCTAGGAAGTTACGGACGGACAACGAAATTATTATTATTGAGGAATTAATTAAATTAAAACGCGCTTTTATAAAAAATGAGGGAAAAATAAGAGCGATCACACTCACGCCTGTGTCAATAAAAAAAAAGAGTGGGGCACTTTCTACTTATTCATACAAATAAAGGCTGACTCCATACTACGCGGGTCTTCCGCCGCGTCTCTTCGGGTCGGTTTTACGCGACGGAAAAAACGCGGTGAAAGATCCGCCGTAGTGTGGCGCCGACCTTAAAGTAAGATAAAGCGATCGTTGAGGTTTGAGGACGCTTTTGATTTTATTGACATACGCATATACTTATTGGGATCGATCTTAGTGCCGTGGTACCAAAATTTTTTTTAACCTTGTAGGAAAATTCCAGTTGTATTAAACGCTTTATAGTATCTAAGCCTTACAGAAGGTATAGATAAATGTTTTGGTCTCTGGCGCTTCAAGGATGTGTAGTGTACCGATAAACGTATGCGGTAACTATGCGAGAAAGAAACAAAGTCATATCACTGATTCACACTAGAGAGTGTGACAAATAGCAATAGATCACTTGACGCATGCTATCTCACTAATATTGTAAAACCAGCCCCAAAACTTTAAGTTCATCTTAGAACTGTTCGAAGAATATTTTTTCTTCTTCTGTATGAAGGCTTGAACTTTGTGGTGACATTATTATTAAAATAAAACACAAATTACTTTGTTTTCACCACTATATTAGATTAAAAAATCTACATGTTTCGAGAACAATGTTCTCTTCTTCAGGATTATTGTGTACTAAAGATCTTTAAAAGTTATACCAAGCAAATGTGTTACGGTGAAGGGTGGGTGAGGGGGTAGGGGGGGTTCGAGGTGTTAATTATTATGGGTCATTTGGACAATGTGGAATGTTAAGTGGAAAAATATTCAAAATAGGATTATGCGAAAATTTGTGTATTTACTATATTACACTTAATATTAACGTTTTTCTAATTTCGAGTATTTCTAAATTATTTATTTGTGGTATCTTATAGCTGAAATGTAAAATTTTTATTTTATTTGTTTTTATTTTAATTTTCATCTTAGACTTGCAGAGCCAAAGAAAAAACAATATAATATTTGTAGAGCAAATATTAAATTTAATAGTGATTGAATACTGTACATTACGATATGTATTGCTTGCTCTAGAGAAAGTTTCTCCCAGAAGACTGATTTCATACATTTTACAACCACACAAACTCAAACCGCACAAAATATATTAACATTTTAACTAATCTAGGCTGTTTCTAAATTAAATTCCCAACATTCGCAATGGAAAACCAGAATCGACCACAAAACGAACGTTCCAGTGATGAATGCTGCAATTCTGATCTTCCTCTTCTTCGTACTTGGACAGCATTCTTCCATCGTTCTCTATCTTATGCTGTGTCGACTAAGATTGACTGCCCGGCATTGCTGCAGCGCATCTCCCTTAAAGTACCTACTAGAAAGATCCATTAGACCGGTCGAGACCTTGAACCTTTCACATTGTAATACCAACTTCTGGCAAAACTCTTTAATATATCGCTCGTCTAATTTGTTCAACACTATATTCGGCGACTTGAATTTAAAACTCTTGGATGTTAACCTCAGTCATAAACCTTTTTACTCCCTTTATATTAACTCGTGGTGTCTACTTGCTTGCCGGCTTGCCGTAAAAAAAAACTTTAGATCGATTTTCGACCCTTTTTCCGTGATCCAATCGAGCTGAAACTTGGCAAGTAGACTCGTGGCGACGATCAAGAAGATCTATCAAATTTTCGTTAAAAAAAATTAATAATTATAGTATAATTTTGGATTTTTAGAAATTTTATTGGTTTTTTCAAATTGGAATCAAACTAACAAAATTTGAATTACTGCGTCGGTATACATAATAGGTACTTCACTACGAATGTCGAAAATCTAAATGGACTGACAAATGTTTTTAGAATTTAATCTTCTAAGCATGAAGTGTCTTATCAAAGCTCAAAACATCTGACATTTTAGAAATATATTAAATTACTGTAAGTTTAGCGTTATGTTATACGTTTTAATTTGTCTTTAATTGTTGTTATATTTTACAAAGAAAGGGAGTATAATAAAAACTTGGTTTTTATGGGTTACTTTTTTCTCTTTGGTTCTCTTTTTTTAAACTCATTTTCTTTCTTTTGTCCCGACCTCGTATATGTATATGCAGATGTATTGATCAGATATATTAAAGCTATAATTATTTTACTCCCTTTTTTATTAAGTAGATTGTCCTTTTCTCCATATTCCTGATTCCTCTTTAACCTTTAATTCTTTGATTCTCATGGTTTGTTCAAGTTATTGTTAGGTACAGAGAATTTTTTAATATATTTTCTTATTTATCTTAAAATAGTGAAAACGTAAAAACAAACTCATATGTGATGTCTAATAAATCAGAATGTTATTTTTTACACGCTTTTATTTAACTTCACTTATCTATCTGTCAGTGATGGAGAAAAATCTTGTAATAAATATATGATCCACTTCCTCACCAACAATGGTACAGAGACGTATTCCGGATGAGTATAAAATAATCATAATTAGTTTTAAAAAATCAGTTTAATTATTCAAAAAATGTATTTAAAAAGCTGGCGCGTTATTTTATCGGATATTGTACATACCTATGCCAAAAGGGACATTTGAGTTCTGAGGTTCGAACTGACAACAAGATTTAACGTTATGAAGACCAAAAAGTGAAAAATATTAATATACTGAAAATCGAACCTAAAGAAAATATATGCAAAACTTGCCAGATCCGTCAAACGGTATAGATTTGTAAAGAAAATATATTGGGCGGAGGCGAGGGAAAAAAGGGAGGGGGGAAATGTCATGTATGAAAGACAATCGAATTATTATATATATATGTAAGCCGTGCGTACGTCGCACATTATTTCATTGTGTTCGTTTTACGGGTATAAACACCAACTCAATGAAACACTGTGTCTCGTACGCACGGTTTTTACACACCAATTTGATAGTTTTCTTAAACGGAAAGGGGTCTTTACCCATCGGGTCCTAAAGAATAAGTATGCAAAATTTGAGTCAGCTCGGTCGAACGGTACAGATTTCATGGAAAATATGTCAGGGGAGATTTGTAGAACAGGCAGACACATATTGAGTTTTAAAGGTATTACATAAACGAAGGTAATAATTATATTAACGAACAGTTTGATAATATTTTTGGGAGACATCTGTGTTTTAATGTTGGCATTTACAGACGCACGCGGCCATTTTGTTGAAATTACATTGGAGACAATTGAGAGTTGCACGTTAGCTCCCTCTCACGGTGGAGTGCAATAATTAAGAGGGAGGCATTAGTTTTAAAATGAAGACGTAAAGTTTGTCCGTGCGCCGTGGCCCTCGCACCCCGGGCGCGGCCGGCAATAAATAAAGCGGGCCCTTCGGGGCGCGCCGAGCCGTGACGGAATTTCCCGAAGCCAATTTGACGCCATGTTAACTAGGGCCGTGCAAAATGTCTGCGAAAAAATGCACACGTCAATGTGTTTTTCTACATTGATATTGACATTTTATTTATTTTTTCTTCAAACACAGCAAAATTATTTTGCGGTGACATTATAATTATAATTTATAGAAATAAACTTTGTTTACACCACTTTTTTATGGAAAAAAATCAACATGTTTAAGAACCCATGGCCCCTTCGTCAGGATACAAATGTGTACTAACAAAATTAAATTAAAAAATCGAAGTATAGATAATCAAAAAATTAAAAAGTTTATCTATATGGAAAATTAATAATAATAAAGTACCTACCCAACATGAAAATAAATTTAAAAGATAACTATTTGTAAAAAGGACCCGGTTATTTATACGGTTTACAAATTTTACATACAAATTATACAGAATCACAGTTTGATAAATTAGAAATTTTAGAAATAAAAAAAGTGTTAATAGTAAATTTTTATTATTAATTTTTATTATTAATTACTTTATTATTATTAATTTTCCATATGGGTAAAACTTTTTAATTTTTTGATTATCTATACTTCGATTTTTAAATTTAATTTTGTTAGTACACATTTGTATCCTGACGAAGGGGCCATGGGTTCTGAAACATGTTAATTTTTTTTTCAATAAAAAAGTGGTGTAAACAAAGTTTATTTCTAAAAATTATAATTTTTATTTATTTATTTAATAATTTAGACATAAAGAAATAGTCATTTTAATAGAGTAAAAAATATGGCAAATAGAAAATTTATACTGGTATACAACTCCTCAACAAAAGTTTTTTCATTTGTTTATTGAAGAGTCTTAAATTATGTATTTAAAAATCACTAGAAAGTCCGTTATAGAATTTAACAGCTGTAAAAGAAAACCATGCATAGTATATCACTTATATAAGTTACTAAATACATTTCAAAATTTATATAAAAAAAAATCATATAAAAGTTTCCATCATTTTAGAAATCATCAACTAAGTAGGTACCTACATGATTCTCTACGTAGCAATGTCTGTCGCTAACACTACCGAATGGCGCTTTATACACGCTAACATAAACAAACTACGATTTAGCGATAATTTTGTTTCTGCGGTTTTTGATTTTTAAAATTTTAATAGGCATTTTGTGAAAAACTGAAGCAGAATTAAAACAATTAAAGATAAGACTTAGGTTGTTTGGCTTAAAAGAAAAGGTGATTTAATTTATATTGTAATGTGTGTTAATGTAAAAAATATTTTTTTAACATTTTTGATTTATTTCGCAATATTTTATTTTGTTTGTCGTGAAAACCAAATCTTCATTGGCATTCTGCGACGGTTTGAAACATAAAATATCCTCCATTTTTGACGGTTATAGCTAGTTCTATCATATTTGACTAAGATGCCGAAACAACAAAAAAATGAAAACAGTACATTTATTTGTTATTAACATTAAACTACAGATTTGTGTCTTCTGGAGTATTATGCCGTGTTTTTACGATCATTCTGGCCGACGTTTCGGATCCCATTGAAAGACATAGAAACTCCCTGCTTTTAACACCGTATTCCAAGCCAATACTTAACCACAGCCCCAGCACTCACAACACATCAGCTCTGATGATGGACCCTGCAATGGGATCAGAAACGTCGGTCAGAAAGATCGTAAAAACATGGCACAATACCCTAGAAGACACAAACTATAAGTTTCTGAGCGGCCGTGAAAACCCAAGAACATTCTCATAAAACTACATTTTTAAAATTTGATTTAAGATTTAATTATATTTATAGAATTTTGATTCAATTTTGTAAAACTGTTTTTTTTTAATACATTTTTAATTTCATTTTCCTTATTATTTTTAGATGTTACCACTCCCCTAGCCCTAAGGCACGTTCCTGAGTGTGAGCATTAAATTACATAATGTATTTATGTTTTATTTTACAAAAAAATCCTACTAAAATACAAAAAATACCAGACGAATATGTCATTTAGTTTTACTCGGTGATGTGAATTTACAGCTTATTTAACCTTTAACTACTGACGTAGTTTTATTTAACGTAAGTACCAACATGCGGCTTCAGAGGCCGCTATGTTTGGTTAGCCCTTATAATAAACTGAGGTAGTACATCTAAAAAAAGTATAGGGATCCAAAAATCCAGTAAGTCTAAATAATGAAATTTAGCATACCTAATTATATAATCATATTTTAAAAAGCCTTCTTTTTATTACGGGGACACTCTTTGGACCCATATTTTTATGAGAAAATCACATGAGATCAGTAATCACTTTACTTAACAAAAAAATGCAGTCATGTAACAAAAATAATAATATTTCTTAAACATTAATAAACACTTAACAAAAAAAAAATACTTGAAAAATATAGATCTAGTAACTACGAAACTGTCCAAGCCTGAATATTAGAATCACAATCTGGGAAAACTCTTGTGGCAGTTTGACGACACACATGTTTCTTGCAGGAACAGCATGTGTATGTACTTTTATTGAGTTTAGAAGGACAAGACAGAAGTGTCCATCTTGTTTTTTTTTTCATTTTCAGCCCTTACTGCTGGTGAATCCTGTATACCAGGACCAAGAATTCTGGTCAAACTAATTCTAAACTCATGAGGTAGTCTCAAGTTCAACACTTGTCTCTTCATATGGGAAGGGGCTAAACTAGCAAACTCAATACCCTCCCTGCGGCCTGTGAGACCGCACGTCGGTAGTAAGTGTTAATGCAAGCGAAAATTTAGGTTTGAAAAAAAGCGCTATGTTAAAATACTTTTATTTTTTTTAAAAGTTTGTTTTCTTTAAAATACTATTATATTTAAGTTTTTATCACATTACATTTTGTAATCAATTCGAATTGCGTCGAAGACTTGTTTCTTTTCCGAATGCTTATAACAACGATAGTAATTTTTCTCTTATGAAGGAAAAAATTAGAGATGTCCTGGTCACTGTGTGGCCAGGACATCACTATTCCACCAGACACTGTGCGCGAGCAGAGGTGAAGGCTCTATTGTGAATTCACCCTCCGTCTGAATCAAGCACATCATTGGCCAGCACCGAGAGCTCGTTCCGCGATGTATTTTGAATCACAAAATTCATTTAACTTAAATGAGTAATTTTGATACAAAATTTTGACAATACAATTAAACGCGCTGTTTAATGCAAAACTAATAAAGGTTTATATAATTGTAACGTATCTGAGTGACGTCTGTCTGGTGAATGAGAGTGACAGACGGCATTAAAGAAATTGAGAGCGAATGATATAAAGCAAGAGGCGCTATTTTGCGGGCTCTCATTACGTATGCCTCCGCGACGTGAACATTAATCCTGTTGTACTACAACCGAGCTATTTTCACTTGTAATGTAAATAACCAATAAAATAATTGGAAGCTGACAGCTGACGACGAGTTTCATTGGAATTCCGAGAATCAAAGTTTTTCTCCACACACACGCAAAATAATATTACAATAATGGTTAAGTATCATATTTCAATTCTGAAAATTCAATCTACTCTTTGGTTAACTGCCTTAAGATTTTGATTGAAATTTATTACATCATGTTTTTAATACAGTCAAAAACAAATAAATTAGATGAACAAGGCAATAAACAGGGATTGCCCAGAATTTGTATGCAATGTGACACAAAGATGTCTTCCAGGAATATCACTAATACTATATCTTACAACTTCAATGTTTAATGGCATATATGCAATACGAGCTCTGCCAGACCTTAGTAAATCGATGACACGCTGTATTGTAGACATTCGGTGAAAAAAAATCGCGAAGATTTCTTTAATATTCACAACGGACGATCCATTTTGTTAAATTATTTATATTATTATATAATAGTTAAATAAAAGTTGTTTTTTATTATAATTGTTTGTTTCACAATGTTATGCAAAAACAACACGGCCCTGTAGTATAAAAATACCTTGTACTTTATCTAGCTAGATGACGGATGTCTTATATCTAATTGATAGATGCTATAAGAATATAATATAATGCACAGTAATTATGTACAAATAATAAATCGGTCATTTGATCAGAAAGTCAAATAAATTCAGTCAGTCTAGATTTGCCGAAGTCCATAACACCACAAGAGCTTGATCCCGTTCAGATTGCAGTGCCTCCTAAAAGTTGCGGTGAAAGTTGCTAATCATCCTAATTTAAATCGTAACAGTGTTGCCACGCGCCGCCCACCCATCCCTAATTCAAAAATAAATAATGTTAATTAGGTAATCGGAAAGGGTCGTCCCAATCATCCCCACAATGCGGGGGTAGTAGTGCTCTGCCGCGTGGCAAACAGAGAGCGGAAGGTGACTTGCGCAACAGACCGGGGTATAACTGTTAACCGATTTGTGAGGGATGTTTTTTTCAACGTTTTTTAAGGGGTGTTGGTACTTGGTGATGCCTTTTTTTGTTTATTGCTTCACAGTTTTTTTTAATCATTTGATACTGTAATTTTGGAATACACTAAATTATAATTTACAAAAAAAGATATAAACATAATGGTGTTGTGGTACGCCAGCCAGGGGTAAATACAAAAATGCTATCATCGAAAGATTTGGCAGTTGCCTCATGGCTCAACATTTTAATTTAAAATATATTTTTTGATTAAACTTTATACTACACACACAATATGAGTCCTAAATTCTGAAAACATACTTATAAATAATAGCAATAAAACTATTAAAAAAACCTACGTACCTACGGAATGGAATCGATACTTTTACATAAAAAATGGTGTAAATTAAAGAATCTTGGACGAATTTATGCAAATGTGGCGACTATCAAATGTATCTCCATGGCAACTCTGGAGGGAAAGCGGCCGAAGAATTGCCAGAAAATAAGTTGCAAAAAACAGCAAAAATTTCTGTACAGTCTTGAATGGTCAACAAGTACTGACCCTTATAGAATAAGATGACCAAAATGATAATGGTAATGACGTATAACTTGTACAATAGATCGAAAATTGATGGATTTGGCCTTAACACAAATTAGTTGAAAAACATAAACATTGTTACCTCTACGTGAGTTTAATATTATTTTTATATTTTACTGCTTTAGTATCGAGAGTAACAGAATCTCTCATCGACAGGTGAAGTATTAAATATATATGTTTATATTAAATTCTGTCGATGAGAGATTTTGTTACTCCCGAAACTTGAGAAGTAAAATATAAACATATTATTAAGCTCACGTAGAGGTAACAACGTTAATGTTTTTCACTAATTTAATGATCTGATGCTTGACACTTATAGTGAATTAATTATTGATTTTCCATACATGTCTAATCATGGTGACAAAAAATATCTCGTTAAAATACATGATTGTAGTTGTCACGTATTACTCACTTTGGTGCTAATATAACAACTGAACCATTTTGGCAAACACCAATTTGTCAGATTAACTCAAATCCACACAGCGGATTATTTATTTGCATTTTATTTTCCCTTCAATTTCCTCCCTTTGTGACGGCGTTTTGTTATGATTTCTAGCAGGGCCAGCTTCAGAATTACTGGAAAAGAATTCCAAAGGGCACTTTATATCTATAAAATTAGTTTCATATTGATATTTGGTTATGCAATTATGCGCGCTTTTAAAATCATTTATTACCTAAAAATTCGTATTAAATAATACACATTTAATGTTTATATTAAAATATTTAATTTTTATTTATATTTTTATATTAAATAGTACCTATATCCGAGATTAAATATGTTAAATAGTATAAAATGTTTTTAATATTAGTCTTTTACAATTATTATTATTAGTTCTGATTTTATGGAATTATATTATTTTCAGCCCTATTGGAAGCTGTCAACATTCACCGTACATGAGAAGTTGTGTGAAAGCGAATAAAGTAAAAGTGGTACTTCAGGATAAAATAATATGCCGTTCTATCCTCTCTGACAGCCGTTTTCTATACACTTCTAGATGAAATTCTAACTGCACATAATCAAGGGTTTCCGAAACAACCTGGACGCTTTGGAATGTTTTAGAATAATTTGGATAGATCTGTAATGCGATAATGATGGTAAGAAATTATGATACAATAATCTATAATATAAACTGTACCAGAGTGACAAATGAAAAATTCTAGTGAGCAAGTGGAATATTCTCGAGTAAGTTTGTTTGTTTGTATATTTTTTAGTTTATGTTTGTTAGTGAAACAATGCGAATTAAAGTATAGTATTCCATTTAAGTTTGTGTCCAGTTATTTTGTGATTTTAATAAAATTATAACTGATTAATAATCTTTCATTTCGTCTCCCACCATTGCGAAATCGTAGCATTATTATTTCTGTACTCGTAAGATGAAAATTCTGAAAAAATTTTCAATGTATTTTAAGGAGTACACGTTTTGTAAAGTCTTATTTTAAAAACATTTGGCACAATGACGTCCCTTTGGCCCGGGGCACCAATACCCTTGGGCCGGTCCTGATTTAGAATAAGGGCAAGGGTTCGCGACCCTCCATCGCCCACTTCATGTTTATAAAATGAACTGTTGTTAGATATGGGTGACTCTACCACCCCTATTGAGGGAAGTTTCAACCCATTTATGTTTATATTATTATTATAGCAATGTAATAATTATTATCTTTTTACAACCAAATATTTTTCATTAACTGGTGGGCGTATAATTCACGGAATTTTTCAGCCGGTGGCATTACAAACGATGGAAAAAGATGTTGGTAGATAAGCTTATTAAGAAACTTAATTAATTATTTTTTAAATAATAATTTCGTAAATAAATAACAGACACCAGCAGTCCATACATTCAAATGAAATGTCGGTGTTAAGATAGAATAGCTATAGCCCGTCAGAAATTACGTACTTTTACATTTCAGTGTGGCATTAGTAAGTTGCTTTAATGTCCTAGCGGCATATAAATCAAAACGTATGCCTAATATTCTCTTCCATGAAGATTTTTATATTTCAAAATTTATCTATAAAATATCTTGGAAATGTTTGTTTCTTGAAATTTTAATTCTTTAATGACAATGTTTTTCGTAAATGCGCAGGTATTCCCGAAAAATGAGGATTGATATGGAGAGTTGTATACAGGGTTATTTGGAAAAAATTAAAAACCTCATAGGATTTCAACATTTCTGCCTTGATTATGAGTGTTCATAATCAAAGCAGGAATATACAAGCAATCATGACCTAATATCAATAGTTATGGAGATATGCGACATCAAAGTTTTCACTTTTTTCAATATTTCTGACTTATGTAAAATGTTGGACTATCATTACAGCAACTTATATGTAATATGAAAAATTATTAATGTTTTCCAAATAACCCTGTATATTTCGGCCGCAAGAAGGCTTTGAGAACAGCGCCTTCTAGCATAGCGAAGCGGCATCCGTTAGCGTTAGTGACGGACATTGTTACATAGAGAATTGTGTACCATAGATATAAAATAACCTGAAAAACTGTGTTACTTTTATCAGATATTCATTTATTTAATTTAGATTTATTTCACAAAATTATTGTACATACATACCTACATAACATTTATTTGAAAGTATAATATAAACTCCTCGGATAGATTGTCCCAATACAATATATACGGATTTTGCTGTGGTTAATGAAACAATGAATATGAAGTTTGGTTTATAACTTTGACGCAAAAAATAAGTTGTTCAAAAAAAATTAAATCTTTTACAAAATTTACTTCCTAATACAATGAAGAATGAGAAATTTCCGATTTTTAAAATGATATGGAGTGAAATATCAGAATTAAATGTTTGCAAAGCAGTACCTAGGTCACTTATTAAGGGCTATACTTACACAAGTTATATGGAGATAAAAATACAATTTGGCTTTAAAATGCGAATACTTGACTTTGTCCAAAACAATGGATTCAACTTCGACCCTAAACTTCGTTGTAACCCAGACAAATCATGTTGACATATTGCTTTATAAAAACATTTACAAATTAATCCTTTATTTGGCAATTTGCATTGTTCTGCCGCCCGCCGCCAGGAGGCGTCGGCGAAAAATGTCATTTTTTTCGACCTTTTTTGTTTGTTTTTTTTTTACCGCCCAAATAATTTGACACGGCTGTGGCTTAAATTTTAATGTGTAACGCGGCCGTGTGCCCAAATTGACTTTCCATCGGTTAGAAAAAAGGATTAACTTTTTTTTCCTCTGTCAAATTATCCTTTCGCGTGTCAAAAAGGGTTGAAAATCAGTTCATGAGACTTTTTTCGATTCATTTTTCTCACGACGCGACGCGTTCGGAATTCAAACTTGTCGGTCACACTTTTTCTTTGATTTTATAAAACAAAACAGCGGGAGTGATTTTTTTTATGAATTTACTTTTCAAAGCGTATAAAGCTGTTACGTTATTAATATTTGTGACGAAATCTTAAAATGCGTTCATAATTATGGCAATCTCAAAGTGTGTACATTTAATAATGGACCCTTTCCCACGTTTTTTTTTCTAAAATTATCGAATATTACGAAAGCCGTATCGACGGTCCCTACGTTAATATGGACATATACCAAAAATGCATTTTTGACATTTTCTTAGCAAGATACAGAAAATACTCTTCCCCAAAATACTAAATTATTAGGTCCTTACATATGAAATTGGCGTTTTGCCGTACTGGCAAATTTGATCTCAAATATCTTCTCTTTGGTTAGGAATTCCAAATCCAAATTTATACAGCTATTTACTCATGTATTTGTGTTTTCAAAATTATAATTCATTTGTTTTTTCCTCAATTATTTTTTTCTTTGCGTCACTCAGTTTACAAAATGAAAAACTTGAAATATCGCGTTATTTACGAGTACGAGTTCCACCGTGGCACCAGTGCTGCAGAAACGGCTCGAAGGATTAATGATGTGTATGGCGACGGTGCCGCAAAAGAAAACGCAGTGCGTTTTTGGTTCCAACGTTTTCGTTCTGGAAATTTCGACCTGCAGAACAAGCCCCGTGGACGGCCGGAGACCAAAGTTGATAATGAAGAATTGAAGGCTATTGTGGAAGCGGATCCATCGCAAACCACATCCGAGTTAGCTGCAGGCTGCGGTGTTAGTGATAAAACTGTTTTAATCCACTTGAAGCAAATTGGTAAGGTGAAAAAGCTTGAAAGGTGGGTACCTCACGAATTGAGTGAAGCAAATCAACAAACGCGCGTTGACTGCTGCGTTGCATTACTCAACCGGCACAATAATGAAGGGATTTTAAATCGAATCATTACCTGTGATGAAAAGTGTATCCTGTACGATAATCGGAAGCGCTCATCGCAATGGCTGAACCCTGCCGAACCAGCCAAACCATGCCCCAAGCGAAAATTGACTCCAAAAAAGTTACTTGTGAGCGTTTGGTGGACTAGTGCTGGTGTCGTTCACTACAGCTTTCTTAAATCTGGCCAGACGATTACGGCAGATGTCTATTGTCAGCAACTGCAAACCATGATGGAAAAGCTAGCTGCTAAACAACCGAGGCTGGTTAATCGCTCTAGGCCACTGCTGCTTCATGATAACGCTAGACCACACACTGCACAACAGATGGCTACCAAATTAGAGGAGCTTCAATTGGAATGTCTAAGACATCCACCGTACTCTCCGGACCTTGCCCCAACAGATTACCATTTTTTTCGAAATTTGGATAACTTCTTGCAAAGGAAAAAATTCAACTCCGATGGGGCAGTCCAAACCGCCTTCAAAGATTTTATTGATTCCCGTCCGAATGGTTTTTTTAGTAAAGGGATCGATGAACTACCTATGAGATGGCAAAAGTGCATAGATAGCAATGGTACATACTTTGATTAAATAAATATATTATAATAAAAAAAAATCGGCTCTATGCTCCTCCCATACTAAACGCCAATTTCATATGTAAGGACCTAATATTATTTTTTTTAAGAAAAAAAAAATATGTAAACGTGGACGATCATTTTGTATGTAAAGCTGAACATCAAACAGCTCTCCTGTAAAATTTCTGCAGCTATCTTAGTTTACGTAGGGACTATCGATATTGAAAGTGAGGAACTAGTTTTGTTTAAATTCATCATCATCTTCACTATTGGCTCTTGTAATTTTTCAGAATATGCAATGAGATTCAAAACTTTTTATCTTGTCTGATCACTTTATTTTTCAAACTTTGAATCATGCTAAACATATAAAAAAAGGCAGTAAGATAGTTTTATATGCAAAGAAATCAAAGTACATTATTTTATTAATGCTTGAACAGGCTACGAGGCCCATTACCGTAGCGAAACACTTTGAGAAAAATCACATGATTTATTGTGACCTAACCGGGAATCGAACCCGAAACCCATGTTGTGAGAAGCCACTGTCATGCCCGCTGGATTACAAGACTTAAAATTCATTTGATTTGTATACTAATTATGATTTCTCTAATTCAAAGTTGACTTTGAATTAAGTCACAGTTTTCCTTCAATTTAAATTTGCAATTAACCCTTTGCGAGCTGCCGACCAGAAAATTAATATAATAAATTTTTCTACCCGTTCACTTTTATTGGCAAGTTTTAATCAAGATTAACTAAAACAACCGTCTCTGTACCTGAGCGAGCAAATACGCCCGGATCCCCTTCTAATAAGGGGCCCACAAGTAATAACTTCAGCTCTGTGGGGAATGAGGCTTGAAATGGCCTTGTTTTGGGGTTGATTTTGATTATGGTGGCGCGTTTTAACAGATGCACACCCCTTCGAGGGCTGCAGCCGAGCGGGGGTTAGGGGATTGCCTTTTTAGTTTACCAGTTAGACTACAAAGGCATGACAGACGTAATATTATTGCAGCGAGTGTCAGGAAAAGATGATTATTACACAATTAATTAGTTAAGACCATCATTTCCCAAATAGTGAATGCTAGAGCCCTGTGTGATAAAATTCAAAATTACGCCGAAAAATCTTTAGCAAATTATTTTGTGTTGGAGAGAATTCCCACCCGTCCAGAAGATTCCTCTCGTGTCGGCACGTGGCGCGTGTTCAGCGAGTGTCGCGTATGTAGTGTGAATGAATGTGTAAAGCAGAGGCAGTAATGAGGCAGCGGATCAGTACAGAGTACAAATGATACTCACTGTTGAATGTTACAAATTATTTTAACAATTTAAGTTACGCACAGGAATATCAATTGCGTGTGCTGTGGTGACCGGCGGCAAAATGGTTGTCCCTGTGACAACCGCGAGAGGTTCAGCCGAATCGAGCCCTGATTGGTGGATGTAGGCTAGGTGCGTACGGCTAGACACGCGGCGGCTCTCGATCGCCACAAATCAAACATAGGTAATTACATTTAAAAAATTAAAATAGTCATTTACTGAAATCTGTCTTCAAGGTCTTCTAATCATGTTGAAAAAGCGAAATAATTATTTCTTCATTCAGTTTTGAAGAGAAAATATTCTTTATACTTTGGGTGAAATGTAAACAGTTAAGGAGATAAGCGACATCAAAATGAGATTTTTTTAAATATTTCTGATAGGTAAGAAATATTTAAAAAAATATTTAAAAATATTTCTGGTCTATCTTCGGTAAAACGTTGAAGTATCGTTAAAGTAACTTATATATTATATCAAAAAAATATTTTCTTCCATTAAAATTTATTTTTATATCAAAAATTAATTGTGTTGCACCTATACAATTTTTTTATACGTATGGATACACCCAATGATTCGTTAGACTATAGATTATATATGAAGACATATTAACATCAGTATGAAAATAAAATTTCTACTCTAATTTCAGTATACGAAGAAAATGAATGATTGTTTTAGATACTATATTTTTTGAAATTTCACTTAAATATAAATATCCGTGACCTCAAAATTACGACATACACAAAGATTCTGAAACAGTAAAACACTGTTAATTCGAACCCCAATAATTCGATTTTCACAATAATTCGAAATTTTTCAATCTCACAAGTTCCAAATGTTAATTTCTTAGGTAAATTAAACGAAATTGAAAAAGTATATTGAAAAAGTGAGAAAAACCAAAGTTTCAATATCGGGTACTTTAGAATTACAAATGTCGTGATCTTTGTATTAGCATAATAAATATTGCGCCTTCGAAATGATTTCTTGAAATATGCAAAAATACAGAAAATTTTCACAAAATTTGTCTGGGTTTTACAATTTTTGGTAAATTTCGCAATCGCATGGCGATTTTTATTTTCGTAACTTAAATTTTGATATAACGGAGTTCCGCATAATTCGAAATGTTTTTTGTAATAATTCGAAATAAGAATTATTGAGATTCTACTGCAGTATTACTTAAGTAAAAAAAATGGTGCAATATTTCTCAGTACTGTTTTCTCACTCTAAAGCTGGCTGTCATTTAATAATATGTTCACGCAAAGCATGAGCATCTGATTAAACATTTTAAAGTAAATTAAAAATAACTGTAGATAAAAAACGTAATAATAATAATTATTATGTCGACCTCTTAATATATCTTTAACCTTGGTGTAGAAACAAAGTGGTGTGTGATAGTGTTCTGTTTAATTTAATTACTACTTTTAACAAGCTATTTATTTCAATTTTAACAAAGAGATAAAAAAACGATTGTGTCACACTTAAACGAGTGATTATAAACTTTTTGAAGATGCGTTATTTATTCATTGTCAATTATTTAATGTCACTTATCAAAATAGATAAAAGAGTGTAATATAGATATATTTCATTGCATAATTAATTTTATTTTTTATTGATTCAATGTTGTCTTAGAAAAACATCTGGTCCAGATTATTTATATTATATTTACAACGTAAATGTCTTTTTTACAACAATCATGTATAACTAATAATAAAACTAAATCGTTGCGAAATATAAAAATGATTTCTTAAAAAATGATAGAAAATTAAAATAAAATGAGTCCCAACAAGATTCTTAATATAATTATATTTGTAAACTGTGCATTCACGTAAATATATACAATTATAGAATATATATAATACGTATACGTGAAAACATTTATTTAGTATCTGTAACGAGTATCAAATAGTAAATTTTAACATAAAACCACACAACTTCAAAAATACGAATAATTTCGATGTTTGCAATAGTGTTAACTTTATGCATGAGCATAACGTCACGATATTCTAGAATGGAAAGAAGCTACACTGAGTAGAGTATTTTCGAAGGGTTTTAATATCATTAAAACCTTTCCAATAATACAAAATACATACAAACAGATTAGAACATAAATTTTCGCGACCGCGCTGTCAGTCAGAGTTTGATATGACAGCGGGCGAAAACCATAGATAGTGAATCGATAGATGAATTTATTTCGATCTACATCTACATCACAATACCAAGTATAACGTTCGAAAAATAATAATCGTGGTTTATAAAAAGTTTGTTAGTATTGTAACAAGGCTAAAAAGAATTGCGCACTTCTGTCACATGTCGAACACTATCGAAGATTCCAGAATGGCCCAGCGTAATCTACGGCTTACGAGAAACATCTACAAAAGCCTGGAAGCCACGAGGAGGTTCTTGTAAACACTGGAAACGTCTGGAAGTTTCGATATCAGCATTAGCCAATAAAAATACGCACACGGGAGTAAGGACGGTTATTGTTTTTGGGCGCGTTTAACAGCGACACCAAAGTGAACGTAGCCGCAAGAGTTGCCAGGGCGGCCAAGCGAGCGGTAAACTGAAACGAAATATATGTGCGGATATTGGATGGAATGTTCTAGTGAATAAAGTGTTAAAGCGATTATAAAGTGTCTATGTACGAGTGATAAATTTACGAAATAGTTTAATTTAAAGAATTGAGTTACATTTAATAGTGTTGAGTAACCTTGTACGTTTCATTAATTAATTAATCGGTAATTAATAAATCCTGTTTTAAATTCCAGCGTTTTCATTAATTCCTCCTGCAGCCACGACACGTGACAGTATTCTAAAACTAAAATTCATTACTCTTAAATGAATCCTTTTTTCCTTTAGGTTAGACGTTAGACGATCTTCCAGCTTCCCTCCCTATTCTGTGATTTCCAGCTCCCGTAGTCCCGAGTCCCGGGGTGGCTGGGCATATTAGCAAAACAAATGACACGTGTCAGTATTGTAGTTAGCTCCACTAATAGGATCTCCACATGGGGTGAACACTGAACGTCTTGGAAGTACCTACTAACTCGAAAGCGAGGTTAAGGGTACAATATTCTGGGAATAGGAGAGGTCAGTACCTACATTTGTGGATCCTAGAAATTTTATAAACTTGTTAACCAACTACGATTTCAAATACGACGGAAAATGTTATATGAGACGAAAATTTAAAAAAGAATCGCAAATGAATCATGTGTGTGTGATATAAAACTACTAATTGCTCAAAAACAAATTGCATACTGACAAATCCTTCTTGATTGTTAATTTGCTTCAGCAAATTTCTCGGTAGTACGAGTAAATTTCTCGATAACAAATTTCTCGGTGAAGAAATGCTCGATTTTACTTCGTTATCAAACTAGTCAGCAGTAAATTGCTGGATAACAAATTAAATTAATTTATTTCAAAAACAAATTTCTCTCAAACTGTTATAAAATCTATCTGATAGAAAATATACTAATCTACCTACACCACGACCTATCCAAATATTTACTTATACGTACACACTATAACATATTCAGGCCAGAGCTGAATCTATACTATAGGAAATATTGAACTATTAAAATTAATAATTATTTCATACGAAAACATTTGTGTTTTCTTATTTGCAAAGAATGTACTTATTTTTTAAGGTCTTCTTCTTCTTCTTCATCAGCCTTCGTCTTTCCACTGCTGGATATAGGCCTTTTCCTTATTTTTCCATTCTTCCCTGTTGTTGGCTAATTGTAGCCATTTCTTTCCCCCCACAGCGACAATATCATCGGCCCATCTCTTTTGAGGTCTTCCGATGCCTCTTTTATTTTTCCAAGGTCTTCATTTCAGAACTCTGGGAGGCCATCTTGTAGTATCCTCTCTGGACACTTGTCCTGCCCATTGCCATTTTATATTTTTTTTTAGGTATATACAAATTAATTCCGACAAAAAATCCAGGCTGTACATCCAAAATAAATAGCTTAGTTTAATCAGCATACTTCAGGATTATTATCATGTATTCCACTATCACACATTAAAATAACTATACATTACGAACAGATTTTCGATGATTCAATCATTGTACTGTATTTGTTTGGTCATCGTTTAGCTACTAAATCACAAGTCAATGAAATTTAATAAAAATATCAAAATATTAAATTTTCTGGAGACATAATTATGCAGAATTACTACAAAATACATTAAAATAAAATTTATTTATCGTAACATTTACATCACAAATAATATCTTATTATTCAGATTTTTACATATCACAACGTTCTCAGTCAGTTATATATATATTTTTTCTTTTTTCTAGTGTGTGTTCACGTACAAGTCATGCTACAATGTAGCAACAGCACACGACTTATATATGTACAACAATTTAATGTCTTCTACAAACAATCAATATTCTTAATTAATTTTTGCTTTTTGTTTGCCTACACATCATGATGTGTAAGCAAACGCATCAAAATAATTATTGAATTAACGTAAATATTTTCTCGTATATATAAAATATTTTTGCTTCTTTTTAAGAAGATTTGCGATATTACATTGTTTAAATCGCATACTTGAATTTGTTGTAAATTAGTTTATTTCCTATCAAAAAGATTTTATATCCTTCAACATGTAAAACTTCGAGAATTTTAGATTTTTTGAAATCTAAAGTTTTTTAAAATCCAAAAACGTGCGCATAGAAGCCGAATATCAGCGAAAATAATTAAGAGGAGTACCTTCTTAACAGGCATTTGGAAATAAGTGCGACCACTTACGTGCGAATTACGAAATTTTCACGATTTAGTGAGAACTTGTGTAAAATATTTTAGCGACAATTAGTGTGACTTAAAGATCTAAAGATCACGATAAAATTCGTATCCAGTGACTTCGTGTGAAAAATAAAACTTTTAATTGTTTTTGAGGTTTTATTTACTTTTCATAACCACTAGTTCCCGTGACAGCACATACAGTTCACTGAGAAGGAAGGAAGACAAATATTATTATAATTGTATTTGATATTTTAAAATTTCATTTGTTACCAATGTCAACACTTGTAATTTGTATAGGTTGGTTCAAGGTAGGTAGACCTCTTTCAATTTAAGAAAAACAATCGAATTAGTATTTGTAATCCGTGCGTACGAGGCACGTTGTTTCGTTGTTTTGGTATTTATTCTCGTAAACACCAACACAACCAAACGATGTGCGTCGTACGTATGGCTTACAGATACTAATTCGATTGTATTCCTTAAATAGAAACACCTATGACATGAACGATATACCTACCTATGTATGATTTTTTAAATTCAAATTTTGAGATATGTTCTGAATTGAGAAAAAAAGTTTTAACTTCCCTAGCGGAACCTTTCAATTTTCAAAAAATTGTGTTGTAGATGTTTGTATAATGTGAATCTCTATTGTAATTTTGTCATTTATGGGTTCTGAATAAAGTATGTAGTCACCATGATAGCGAATATGATTTAATTGACACATTTCACTCGTCACTTTATTTTCACGTATTTTTTTGAGATTAATTTAATGCGATTTTTTTTCGCCAGTCCAGAACGAAAAATGAAATATTGATATTCTACCTAATTATGGATACGATATAATTTTATATATAGGTATACTAGCTGTGCCCGCGCGGCTTCGCACACGTAGATTTTTAGTAACTTTTAGTCATTTTATCAATTTGTATATTAACCTTAACATATAGATATATGAATTTTAAGTTCTACAACTTCTCTATAGAAAGTATTTAAATATCTCTTATCGTTAAGGCAGCGTTCGTAAAAAACGCATCGCTCGACCATTTTTTCGTCGACTTTATTTGTAAAATAAGTCACCACGAAAAGCCCTTTTATTTCAATGGAATAATATATAACCTATGTCCACCCTGAAAGTCTATTCTAAATATTAGTGATAGAATGAAATGAGTTGAGTAGTTTCGGAGATAACCTTCTACATCCAAACTTACAAACTTTACCTTTTGATATATTAGTGTAGATATCGGCGTTTTTACAGACAGAAATTGAGCATCAAACTAAAATGTGGAACGAAATGTGTTTTTTTTATCTAAATGTTCTTCAATAAAAACATATGTAATTGTTTTGAAGATGTACTCCGACAAATGTTATCACAACCTCGTTTTAATTAAAAGTTATCTGCCTTTCTGTTCTGCTGGTTTTTATTATATGTGTAAAACAATTATTAACACTGTCGGCAAAATATTAAAGACTTTGAAGCCTGTAACTATGCCGCTATTAATAATTACATTTATTTTTTCTTAGAATATAATACCTAATTGCTCTGTGACATTTTTATAATTTTATACATGTGTTTATAGAAAATCACACGAGAACGTTCTTAGATATCGCACTTCTATTAGACATGTACAATATTTAATTAAGCTATATTAATCAATTGGGCATTCCGACAGAAAAGTAAATGTTTCCAAATATACCTATCATTAACATTTTCATTTCACGAAAGACCAGAAATGCTGATCATTAAAATGGATGGAAAACATGTCATCTCTACTTAAGTTTAATTATATTTTACTATTCGAGTTTCGAGAATATCTGAATCTCTTATCGATGGGCAAAGTATAAAGATATTTTTTTACATGAATTAGGTGCAAATACAAATAATTATTTAACTCTGAAGAAAGAAGCTGGAATCAGCGGTGTAAAGGTGATTGTAATAGGAATATTGAGAAGAAAGGAGAAGAGTTGGAGGAGAAGAATTAATACCCAATTAATTTTTTTATTTTTCTTAAATTTCTTAAATTTTTTATATATTTTTTTTTTTACTTTCATTCCATTTTTTCTATATTTAAATTTAGTTCGTTTAAACTTCACCTATCAATGAAAGATTCTGATACTCTCAAAACTCGAGTAGTAAAATATAAAATATAATTAAACCCAATTAGAGATAAGAAAGTTTATGTTTTTCCATCCATTTTAATGATCGACGTGAATAATCTCTACAGTGTTAACGCCAAATCCATCAATAATAAAATGACTTGAATGATTGAAATGTCTAAGTTGACTGAAATGAAATGACTTATTGTTGACTATGAAATTAATTGTGTTAACTTAGAAATTTAATTTCATATCCATTTATGATGTACGATTTATTAATTATAATCAATTAATAGATTTTCGTTGTACACTAAAATTACCATACACCTGATATATCTGCATATTTTCAAACTACAGGTTTAGATCTTGCACTCTGGTTAGTTATTCCTTATTTAATACGAGGGTAGAATGAATAATTCACAGCCTCAAAAATTATATAGGTAGGTACTGAATAGCCTGTTTCAATTTATCATTGCTAAGGATAAAACTAACTTTATTTGCCACTGGTATCTTGAAATCTTACACCACTCGCTATTTTAGATCACTTTTAATATTTGTTGTAATTTAGTGTCTTTGCAATTTTAATGAAAATTTTAATATTTGATTGACATTTTTGTGAAAATTCAGTTATGTTCCATGGTATAATTGTAATTTTTAAGATCAGATAAATCAACCAACATTTTGGTTGATTTTCTTTTTATTTTATATGATTAAGTATCAGGTAAAGTGACGATTTAAAGTTTATTTCAATTTTGGCTATCATTAATATCTTCGCTATCGTTTTCAATGGATGATATATCTTTGAATGGAATTTTCACTTCCTTGAGCTTGTAATTCAATTATATAAAATAGTCTACTACGTCGGATTTTCATATCACCGTACTACATAGGGATTGTAGAACGCCGGCCGCAGCTCTGATTCTTCTTTTTTACTTTTCTGCCTCTCATCGCTAGAAAATTCCACCCCAAGGTATTTTAATTTATAGACTTACTTTAGCTGCATTGAGCACTGCTCTTGGTCTCTTCCTACGACCATTAACTATGTTTTGGCAGTGTTCATCTTCATTCCAAATAGAATGCACTCTTCATTCAAGCAATTTATATACTCTTCTACATCTTGTGTAGACTCCAGCATCTCCATATCATTCCCAAAGAGTAAGATTTCCACATTTCCAAATTTCACGGCCCTTATTGTTTGGCTTATCTGGCTTATCCTGTCCCATATATATGAACAGAATTGACGAAATGGCAACCTTGTCTCAATCCTATTCCAACACTGTATAATATGTAAATGTAAAATATATTATTAAAGATATATATAATTTACTTGCCTATTTTGTAAATCTTAATTTAGTTTGAAATTATCGTACTTTGGAATGGGACAAATATGTTAAAACATAAGAATTTTAAACACATTTATAGCCATCAATTCTTAATTGATAATTCGTTTTTGATGGAAAGTTCTACCTAACTATTTAAGTGAATAATTTTAATAACCGGTTTTACAAGAGCTAATTATATGATTTGACAACCTCGCTTAACCCTTTTGAACCTGGGCTGAATGAAGGCTGAATTGAAAATGAATAGTACCGAAGTATTTAATCTGTTTAATTTTTAAAATAACAATATTTGTTAACATCTAGATTTTTCATTGTCATTTATGTAACAAAAGCGTTATAACTTTTACCGCACAACTTTGTCAGGAAACTTTTATACCTAAATCTAGTATCACAGATCGCAACTATCACTGAAAGTGGTGAAGCATGTATTTTCACTGTGTTATCGTAATAAATATGCTTTTTGTACATCCACTGATGTTTGTATTTTGACATGTATTACCCATTTGAACGCCACCTGTATCCTATTAAATGAGTATACAAAATTACCATTACTTTATGGTATCTTTACTTAATTATGGATTCACGAATCATCGCCTGATCCTTTGGTAGGTAGATACAGATTTTTTTGTGACTTCAGCATCTACAAGCTGCCTATACAAATACACCTTGAAGGCAAACCTGAGCGGATGCTGGATAGATCCTGAAAACTGAGAAATCGGGTATACAAGTATTATATTAAAAGTTGAGTTATCCGTTCGTTTCCTTATTAAATTCTCGATGTCGTGGAGTGCGCGTGATAGCGCTGCGGACGTAGCCGAATGCCGAGGAAAAAATCAGGGTCGCTAGCCGCGGTGGCCTGCTTCTTGAAGTGACTGCCGATCGTTCAACCAGTGCATTGTATGGTTGGTGGTGTAGCACCGCAACGGCGGACGCGTTCATTCGACTTTTATGTTGTGAGCGGAGGCGGTACTTTACAAATAATAAAAATTCATTCTTTTCTATCATCCTACGAGAATGACTAATTGTAATTAATCGATTTATTGAAATATACACCCTGTTAACATTATACTGGTAATGGCGTCCAATATTACGAAGACCCCCTCTGTTACCTTTTTATAGGAAGGTATTAAGGAAACCGTTTAAAGTCTATATTGTATCCAGATAGTTGTTAGTTTTTTAAGTGATTAGTTTCTCCGCCTGGCACGTGATCGATTGACGCTCTGTTGGCGACAAATCCGAGTTTTATTTTGCTTCCGACTGCATTTTCTTTTATTTTACCGCTCGCGCATTAACGTCGGTTGAGCCGTCCGGTTTTGTAATTTTAATTATCAGAATTATAAAAACACATAAAAAATATTTTAATAAAATCTTTTGTTTTAATTTTTGTTTCTCAAAAATTAAGTTATTGGTTGAAAAAATTTGAGATTATCGAGATCTCAGAAAAAAATATTTTGGGACTGAAAGGGTCAGGGAAGAAGGTAAAATGTGATGTGTGTTGGCCGCAGCGTTAATTTTTTTTTTCTCATTTCAATGTTAACATTATCATCGGCTGCCTAGTGTCAGTTGGATTCAACTTCAAAAATACACAAATATTTGGGAATTAAAGGAAAAGAATAATCATTAGTGGCTTTCGTAGTCTAGTGTCAGTACGTCGGCATGTCACAAAGTTCCGGTCTCGATTCCCAATGAGTTACAGTAAAATCTAAGTGTTTAACTTAAGTCCAGGTATTTTTGTGCTACTGTAACACAATAAACGAAATGAAATAACAATAAAAAGAAATTAAATACGGGATATTTTTATATAAGCTATCTTTATAACACGCAAAAAGTAAATTCAACAACACAAACAAACTGGGTACACTAACACAGACAAAATTTTGAAGTACCTACCCAGGAGAAGGCTGAAAAACTCTTAAATATGACACTTCACTGCATTCCACAAAAAAAAAATAACGATAATATTAATTACCAACGGCGACATCTAGACTGGTTAATGGGAATGAAAAAATTTGAACCACCAGGTGGCGGTAGTAAAAAATAAAAAAAAAGCATCTCACATATGGAACAAGGTGTGAAAATTAAACATACTTTAAACACTTTATTATCTATTTACTATGTTTTGTACATACACAATATTGTAAACTATGCCTATCTCAACACAGATATTTCTAGTGAGACAGCACAGTCTAAACAAAATTTTGTACTTAAAATTAAATAGAAATAAATAAATAAATAAATATATGCAACTTAATTTTTTTTATAGGTGTGGTGGTCTATCATGGGTAGAATTGGGGAACATTACATTGTGTAAAGTGATCACTTAATATATGTCGTAAGCTCTATGAACACCCAAAAATGACTTTCAAACCTGATTTCCCACACAAAAACAGCTTCATCTCTAGAAGACATCTATAATATATCTTGATTAAAAATAAATAAATTGTAATGTGATTTCTATTGTAGATGTTATTTGAATATAATATAGCTTGTTTAAAATAAATAAATCAATTAAAAAATCAATCGAATTGACACTGACCTATCGACAATATATAATAATATGAAGGCTAATTATGATTTATTACCAAGAAATTATATAGTGATGCACAGAATTTTTGAGTGTTTGGAGTGCACGCCGCTGGTATAACTACATTTTACGATAATTACATATCTACGATACGTTTCAACATCGAGAAAGAATTAGTCATACTAAAAGATTAAGTGTTATTCAATAATCAATTTTCGTTATTCATTTAATATCTTCAAGAGATTTCAGAAATATGTGTGTGAATAGAGATATTCTTAAATACCACCAGCCATAAGCGATAGTATAGAAGTATAAGGTTAAATCAGGTTTTTACTTTTAATATTTACTAGCTGAAACCCGTCAAAAATGACGGAAAATTGGTACGCGTCTTTGCTAAGCCCTAGTTTACATTTATACTATCCTTTTGGTGGTCCACGGAAAGGCGGTCGCAGCAATATGTGTGAAGCGGTCGGTTCTGGTTTGGTGGCTCGGAGTTCAAGCCCCATCTCCGAATTCCCATAGTGTGAATTCGATCGAAATTACGGACGTTACACTAAGTTACGGGGAAAAACAGACAGACGGACGGACGGACAGACAACGAAATTATTATGTTTGATCGCGAATATGCATATATATAATGTATATTGGGTTTCTTCATATTAATCAAATATTTAATAAATTTTATGTAGGTTGGTTTTAGGTAGGTAGGTTTTAACCACTTGAGTTTATTTTCTTAACGTTTCCTTCATCACGGCGATAAAAAACTAATTTTAAAAATAAATTTTTTGTTTTATAGAAACTTGAAATTTTAAAAATGATTTAGAAAGTACTTTATGAAATTACCCTATAAAATAATAATATAGTATGATGAATAGAAAGATAATAAAGACATGAGAAAACGATATTAAAGATCCGAAAATATTGATAATATTTTTAGAAAACGACAAGAAAGTGGCTATAGATAGATTATTGATTTTGATTACTTTTACATGAATTACACATTTCATTGCTAACTTAGTTTTTTATCACCCTGATGAAGGAAAGTATAGTTTCCGTAAACAAATTTCATTACAAATTCTGTAAAAAAAAGTTTGCATATTATTCACATATTATTACACTTCAAAATATTGTTATTTTCAGAATAGGCTGGTCTAGGCTGTCGCGCCTTGTCGCTGTCATGTATTGTTCTCGACGCCTCGTTTCACGTATTTCCACGCGTAATTATCCGTAAAAATCATTTTTAAAACAATGACAAACGACCGTGAAAACTGTAAACATTTAGTGCTAACAATTTGTTCGACTATCTCGTGCGATGTGAGGGAAAAGTAAAAAATGTGTTTACGAATTTTAAAATATAAAGTGTGTATGTGTGTGCATATGTAAGTGTATTTGTATGTATGTGTATGTGTATGTATGTGTTTTCGTATGTCCAGTTCACTGGGAAAGAGATAAATAATGAAAATGAATGTATTTTTGACATAAAATTTTTCAATTGTTAGACAACGGATACATATTATGTACATTGTAGGGCGATTTTTGGCATCAAAAAGCATTTCCGTGTAACTTTATTTTATCTTTAAATAAAATAACTCTTTGTTTAACACCACTTTATTGAGTTTTTAACTAAATAGTTTTAGCTTACAGCTGGGTTGAAAAGAGTTATTTTATTTGAAGGTATTATATCTTACCAAAATGTGTTTCATTCGAGTGAAAATTTAACTTTATTTTATTTCGCCAATGTCTAGTCAGAAATGAAATGACACTATTTTGAAATAACAGAAGATGTCCAAAAGGCCTTAATATCTACTGACCTTAAATGACATCTCATGTTCATGAGTATGAACAAGGAAACCTCTTTGAAAGTAATCACATTGGTGTTGGTCAAAAATAATGTTTTCATTTTTTTATTTTTTTATTTTCAGATTGCCAATAAGCTAGACAAAGGAGTCTGAAATGAACATCTTTTAACTTTTTTGTTAGATGTCAGTGTTCGCATTTTTTGCAAGCTCTTTACCGGTTTTTATCGGCAGATCATTGAATTATCCAATTTTAGCTGCATCGGTCGATGCAGTGTGAAAATAATTAGACATAATTATAAAGTAAATAAGATAATATCTTAATATAAGGCACGTAATTAACAATATTAAATTATTAAATATTCATTATTTAAAAAATCTTACATTTTTATGGTGTAGCACCTATCCTCTAATACGTAAATATTTTTTGCTAGAAGGTCTAGGTGACTATGGAATTTACTAAAGAAAATTATTAAGAAAGATAATAATTGGACTACAGACTCGTTAAAACAAGATGTTGAAAAATAATATTATACAAATATTCATAAGATTCAGGAGTACGAATAAGAATTTGACGTAATATATACATATTACTTAGGTCCTGAACAAATGTTATTAGACATTACTTAGGATTTTGAATAGTATTATAAATTATAATCTTTATATATATCTACTGTTCGAAAGAAAATAAGGCCAAAAAATTTTAGAAGCCCTCGTGGCCTAGTGGACATGACACTGGTTTTCCACAACGACGTTCCGGTCTCAATTTCCGGTGAGGTTACAATAAATCTATGTGATTTCCTTGGATGATTTTTTGATGTAACTACTCCAGTTATTGGTCCTCTAAAATAAAAAAATTAACAACTGAGTATGCCCTTGATGTATAACCTAATTAAGATTTTTTCATTAATTCTTTATTGTATTAAAGATAATTATTATTTTAAAAAAATATGAATTTTAAACTAATTTGATTTATAAATAACCACGTCCTTTTTACAAATAGTTAACTTTTCAATTTATTTTCTTGTTAAGTTTTTTTATTTTATTATTATTCATTTTTCACTTATAAATTTTTAATATTTTGATTGTATATTTTGTTAGTATACAATTGTATACTGATGAAGGGGCCGTAGGCTCTGAAACATGTTGATATTTTCAATACTAAAGTTTATTTCTATTAATTATATTAATTTAACTCAAATACGCTGCGTACCTTTCACACTTTCCCTATAAACAATAGATATTTTATATTGTTATATATGATTTATCTATTTTTACTCCCTTTATATTAACTCGTGGCGTCTGTTTGCTTGCTTGCCGGCTTGCCGTCAAAAAAAACTTTGACCCTTTTCCCGTGATCCAATCGAGCTGAAATTTGGCAAGTAGACTCGTGGCGATGATCAAGAAGATCTATCAAATTTTCGTTAAAAAAATTAATAATTATAGTATAATATCGGATTTTTAGAAATTTTATTGGTTTTTTCAAATTGGAATCATTAGAAAAGTTTGATTAGCGACGGCGGCCCGATAACGTCGCGGAATATTTTCTAAATTTGAATTTCTCCGTTGGTATACATAATAGGTACTCCACTACGAATGTCAAAAATCTAAATTGACTGACAAATGTTTTTAGAATTTAATCATCAAAGCATGAAGTGTCTTATCAAAGCTCAAAACATTTGACATTTTAGAAATATATTAAATTCCTGTAAGTTTAGTGTTATGTTATATGTTTTAATTCGTCTTTAATTGTTGTTATATTTTACAAAGAAAGGGAGTATAATAAAAACTTGGTTTTTATGGGTTACTTTTTATATGATTATAATTGGACTGTTTAAATACTCCAAGTTGCCCGCTCTCCAAAATATATTCCAATCATACGTGCACATTCCTACCGCGCCATCACGTCTCGACGAGAGGCGGACTCTACAAAAGGAACAGAGACTACAATGGACCCGGATCGGGCCCCATTGTCGGAAGGTGTGATTCATCTCGTTGGCGGCGATTCACGCGTCGGTCACGCGACAAATCGACGATTGCTTCGCGGTGAGCCGACAGAAGTCTAATTGGTGCAGAACACGGGAACACGTAACAGTGGAACACGTACGCTATACAAAAAGTGTACCAACACAAAAAATGACTACTTTTCAAACATAGCGTTGTAATTTATTTAATGAAAAAAATATATTTATTTAAAAAAAAAAACAAGTTAATATTTAAATGTACTAAAAAGTAAAGAATAATTTTTCGAGCAAAAACTCGACTCATCCTTCAACTAAAAATACTTTTTAGTACCTACCTACATTTACTTAATAGAAGCGTTTTTTTCATGTTATATAATTTTCCATTTTTTTATCTTAGTATTACCCTGCATACAAAATCACTTAAGTAGGAAACTAGCACAATCTTTTGGTGAGCTCATTATCTAATTTCCCATATAAAACTTTGATTGTGATGGATTGATTGATTAATTAGTGAATTAATTCATTTAGTGTCATCGAGAATGCGTAAAATTTCAGCTTGATTGGACAATGGGTAAACATTACATTGTATACAAGCAAACAGGTGAAACTAATTGAAAAAAAAAATTTGTTAATATTTTTAATATTATTTTATTAATATTTTACTAATATTTTATTATTATTTTATAAATAATTTTTGCTATAAATATTCATTTTCACAAGTATTTTAGATCACGTTTCGGGTGCATGGGCCGAACATGACATGAACTATACGTGGTTTGATAAAAAAAATAGGTACATGGATGTCAATGTTGAAAATTAAAAAAATTGAAATCGGTACATTTTTTCATTTTAGTATTGATAAATCTAGAAGTCGCGTAGGCACTTTTTAATATTCAAGTAGTAGCTTGAGTAGCTTGTTGGTCTTGTGGTTAGGACACCCGCCTCGTGATCGAAAGGTCGCGAATTTGAAGCTCACTCCAGACTAGCAAGTTTGTCCAATTTTCGTAGCACAAGCGTTTAGCTTAGTTTGAAAAATAGTAAGAATACTGATGTGGCACGTATTGCGTATTCGCAACTCTATTTTTTTTTTTTTAAATAATGAAAAAAATTAATTTCAATCTAAATAATTATCTTATTACGTCGAAAATGTATGATCATCCACTTTACGTAAATGTTGAAAGTTTCAGAGTTCTAGCTAGTCGAAAAGTTGGTAAAAAATCAATAATAAATCCGTTACAACACACAAACAGAAGAAGAGAGCTTTTGAAAAGCATATAAAAATGACTTTAATTTATTTGTGGCCAGCGCAGGAAGATATTTATTAAATTTGTATTATTAGAAAACGTTAAAATTATCATAAATGAAATTTATCGTAACCCAGCATGATCAAATAAAAAAATCAATGAGCCAGATTCAACGTAATTCCATAGAGCTGATTAAAAAAATGGCCTATTTTTTTTAGTTTCTATAAAACACTTAATCATTTTCTAAATGTATTTGAGTCTGACGCTTAAGGCGTAAATAAATTAGTAAGACAGAATTCGGTGCGATTCATAGCGGGAAAACTGTGTAAACTGGTCTAGGACAAGCGTACTAGCATTTAGCAGGGGAGGCAAGATACTAACTGACCAATGAGCCGAATCGACGAGAATTGTATATAATATAAAAAAATCCGATAGATTTCTTCCATAGGTGAAATGAAACATTTTTCCTTTTTTGCTTTTTCTCTAGGAATTGAAACATACAATAGTGAACATACAATATTTACAAGGCCTGTTTTTCAGAATATTTCTAAATTGCTACGTCATATACATGTAGCATTGTTGAAATATGCCTAAAAACATACGTTAGGAACCAGCGTCTTTATAATATTGTCAGGAGATAGTAGAATCAGACAGAATTACGTACTAGCGAAATCTCTCGAACGGTCCACATGAGTCTGAAATCGACTGGGCTTTTCTCTTAAATTCTGAAAACATCGGGAAGGCGACATTACCTGTAAAAAGAGATCGGCTGGATACTGCGTGTTTCGATTAAATTCAAGTTCAATGACTTTGCGTATGACATAAAAGTTTAAATAGTTTCATTAGCCTTCCACAGCCACGATCATATCACGATAATATAACCATTATTTTATATGAACAGCATACTCTCTCCACTGCGGTTTTTCAACATCCAACAATTATCTTTATAATATATAATGTAGTGACAAATACTATTAATACTTGAATTAGATAACTGAAAAAGTGTTATTTTGAAATAATTGCAGTAAAAGTTTTCATGCTTCTTAAAAACATTCTTCTCCTTACTAATCAATCCTTAATGCTCCTTTTTTCTAATATAACATTTAAATGAACTCTTGAGATAAATTAATGAAATTTAAATGAAAAAAATACGTATCGCCAGATATTTAGTTAAAGCATTTAATCTTCATTCATTTTTCTTGTTGTTTATGTTAGTAAATTATTAAAAGCTCGTATAAATTATCTAGTTTTAACCTAAAATAGCTTAGGTACTAAATGTTTTTTTGGTTTAAATATCTCAAAACTGCCAAAATTTGAGTTAATTCTTGTATTGAGCCCATGATATGTAATATTTCGAATATTTTTTTTAAACTTAAACATTGTAATACGAACTTTATGGAAAATGAAATACAAATTTTAATAGCTTCAACATGAATGTGTGAAATATCCGAAATATATACCTATTTTTTTTCTAAATCAAATCTAAATATATTATTTTATAGCGCGTTTAAGGTCAAATTTTTAGGAAAGCAGTCCCCATGGAGCAAAGCCCCGGGGGCTCGCGCCCGCTGCCCGGGACGCTACCACGCCACTGATCAAAATTATTCAATATTTTGAAATCCATGTTCGGTGCCCATTATATTTCCATTACGGGCTCGGTTAAAGTATGTGGTTATCTCGTGAGAATTAATGATAAATCCAAGTTTAATGAAGTTAACGAACATTGTATTTCAAATAATTGCTTACTGAATAAATAACACCGTTCTCGATTTTTGACTTGTGTATTGATTAAGCTTTCAGGATTTATTTACATAGCATGAATATTAATAACGTTGGGTGATTTAAACGCGGATCTATGAAATCTGGTGATTCGGAACCGGTTTCAAATCTCTGTCAAAACAATATAACTACCATGTATTAAAACATTATTGAAAGAATCATTATTTTTCGACAGGTGAGTGTTTTTGATTACGTATTTATATAATAAGAGACTCGATACGATTTTTTTGTAATGTAATAAAATTTACTGATTGTAATAAATATTTATTAAGAAATATTTATGAATCTGATAATAAATCTTGCATTTTTTGTTGAAATACCTATAATGTATTGATCGCATTAATTTTTATCCACAAAATAGCTATCCATTCACTTATTTCAAATTCAGTTAATTTTATTATTTGCTTAGTAAAATAACGTTTCGAATTATCTAAAACAAAACAATTGTTATTGACGTGTTTATCTCTATAGCTAATACTTGCTAGTGACTATCTGGTCTAATAGTTAAGTAATAGAGTGATCACACATTCAGACCATCAAGTTAGTCCTACATTTCACATCAGAGACATTTTACTTAGTTTAAAAAATCCTAAGAATATTAATGTAACACACAGTTGAATTTAATTAGGAAGTTTGTGAAAACCTGTAGCAAATTAATTTTATTTGTACCAATTATCGGTCATGGATTATTTGGATTCACAGAAATGGTATGTTCATTCATGTTGTAATGTTTGTTAATGTAAAAAATATTTTTTTTACTTTTAAGATTGTTTTCGCAATATTTTTTTGTTGTCGCTGTAAATAATTAATACATAGGTAACTAATAATAATTATTGTAAAGCTGAAATACAAACATGAAAAGTGCGCCATTTTTGATGGGATAGAAATGCTTAGGCAAATATTAAGATTCCTTAAAATATTTTTGTAAATAAAAAATTCGCTTTATTTGATTAATTAGTTCGGTTATTCTGCGTTAAACAATTTAATATTCAAGTTTTCAATATTGTCAAATAAAAATGTTATTAGATTTTCACGGCCATTGCCATTGTTTATACTGATTCCGTATTTCTATGAGCTTCCTGGCCGACGTTTCGGATCCCATTGAATCCATCCCTCCATCACCAGGCTATTGTGGTTAAGTATTGGTTTTCAATACGGTACTGCAAACCAATACTTAACACATCATCATTCACACTCGCCATGCAATGGAATCCGAAAAGTCAACCAGAAAGGTCGTATAAACACGACAGAAAAATCAAAAGCAAAGATTATGAAAGCAATGTCATTCTTCTTCTTCTTCTACCCCTTATCCAAATGACCCTGCTCCGCACAGAAGGTTCTAACTTTTCCTATCTTCGGCTTCGCTCTCCAAGTCAGCCCAATTTAGTTGCAACATCGCTTCGCAGCAGCCCTTTACCTGTTTTCGCCAGCTTACGACTGCCCCATGTCTTCTGCCTTCTGGTCTTGCCTGGAATATTCGCTTTGGCATTCAATCTGCCGGTATCCGCAAGATATGTCCCAGCCACCGTAACTGTGATTTCTCGATAAACGTCAATAAGAGTTCTACTTGAGACATTCTCTTATTTGAGTATTTATGATTCTGTCCCTTCAGGTAACTCCTACTATTCCTCATCAAAAATCCCATCTCGCAGGTTCTTTTGATCAAGATCCAGTGCTCGTGGCCGTACACTAAGGTTGGCCTGAAAACCGATATGTATACTGCCAACTTTTCTCGCTAGATGAGCCCCGCTATTCTAAGTACGGGATTATATAGAGATCGAGCTACCTGGTTTGCGGCTCCTATCTTCCTATCCAATTCACTTTCTCGCTTTTTATCCTGAGATGTTATAGCACCGAGGTATTAGACGTCTATTCTGGCATGCATGTTACATATTACAACTTTAATTATATGTACCATAAATTAGTTTTATGGGTTAATTAAAATTATCAGTTGACTGCTGTCTGCTTGGTATTTATGATTATTATGCAAAGTTTCTCAAATTGCATAATTTGTGCGATCTTCGTGAAAATATCGTATTAAAATGATTTTTATCACGGTCGCTAAAACTTAACGAGTTAGCGATATATTTTGGGCTATTTTATACCGCGGTCCGCCCCCTGCCTTGTCCGCTTAATAGCTATCACGGCGCGCGCTCTCCGCCCGAGTCTCCTAGCGAGTCGTGATCGCAGCATCCCAACCTGCCTCTGTGTTACGCCGCCAGATATTTGAATAACAATAAAAGAAACAAAACGAAACCCGACTTGTTATGTTGTTATCGAACAATGAGCGTGATTTTCTCTTCCAACTCGTTAAGTTCTCGTTTAAAATAATTCCTGTAATAGCGCGTATCTACATACTTATTGCAGTATAGTTTTGAATTTTTTTACATGTATTGCTCATATTTTACTGAAGTTATTCATCTTTAGGCGCGTTGAGAGTGAAACTTTTCATCACGCAACGGATATTTTCATACCACCAAGTTACGACTCACCAATCACCAGCTTAAACGGCGGTTTTCCGAGTGACATTTAATGACTAGCAATTCTTATAAGTGTGAAGTATAAAAAATGTTTTGATTACTAATTTAAAATGTACCGAATTCTACATTTTATGTATCTATCCCATCCAAAATTATGTTTCCTATTAATTTATAGGACATGTTTCCTATAAAATTTCAAATTCAGTACATTATAAATTAGTAATCCTCGATGTCTGCATTAAATTTTTTTTTGGATGTTACTGCCTTGCTTTTATACTCCAGAAGTGACGACAACAAATCGTTTGAAAATGCTGTTATAAAAATTGCATATGCTCCGGGCGCTGTAATTGTTGCTTATTTTCTATATTGTATAGATGATGTATTTTTCATAAAATAATATAATTGTGATCTAATTAATAATGTGTTATAGTGATGACTGAATTATGAGCTTAATATTTCATTATCTCTTCTTTATAAAAGCAAGATTTTTATCGTCTGTTGGAGAACTGTCATTGGTGGATATTCTAGTTTGTGTTGAATACCTTGGACAACATTTGTACAACACTTGATTTTTTATGTATGCCAAAGAAGTATAACTTCTTATGTGCGTACATACATAAATACACTGCAAGATCAACTCTAAATAAAATTCATTCATCTATAGATCCACAAACTCATTTAACGTAAATTACAACCACATAGACATTTTTAACTCGACTATTCTTTAAACGAAAATTAACTTCACAACCGCACCCTAACTAGTGGACTTAATTTATATTCCCATATACTCCCATACTTCTTTCTTTTATCGTAATCCTACATCCCACTCCGCCCTTCCCCAACCCCTTATCAATATATAATGAAACTATAAATTGTCATAATGTCACACTTTACTAATATATTTAATAATTAATTTTAAGTGAAAAATTTTATAATTTACTATTTTTTATCTCTTGTTTGTTAATTTAAGATATTCTATTATTCTTTCCTAAAATAAAAAAAATAATAAAAAACTATGCGTACCTACCCATTTTTTTATATTACATGAAGAAATACAAAATAAAAAATACTATATAGAAAACTGAGATTAAAGTAACAGCGTTCTTCTGCAAGTAGGTAGTTATTATAATTTCAATAAAACAAATTTACAATCAGGGAATAAAACGTATTATATTCTACAAACTCAATATATCATAATGGTCGATTCTAATAAAAACATTTTATTATGAGGTTTCAATTTAAAAACATAGTTCTATGTTATTTTAATTTAACGTATCCAACCGGGGGAAGTAGGTATGGAAGTCATTTTGGGTGTACATAGGGCTTACGACCTATCTACGGCTGGCTTAAGTGATCACATTAAACAATGTAACTTTACAACAATTCTAACGAAATAATCAAAGAACGTGGATGAGAAGATTAGTTAATTTTCTCCGTATATCTTTAAAATTGATTCATTCAATATGTTTTAAGCATTTTTAATCCCATTGCTCGTCAATTCTGTACGACTGTGTACAGCAATAATACACCTGCTTAGTGACCAAGTGGTCCGGGGTTTGAGCCTCGCCCCGGGAAAAACGCTTAGCTTAGCACAAACACTCGGTTCCCTCATTACTGAGTATCGTGACCCCGGGTTATGACCTGTTGATCTCCTTGTCGGATCTTCTCTGCCTTTCTCTGCAGACCACAGTTCAGATAACCGCTGCAATAGTATGGATAGTCTTTGATCTGGCCGGTCCATCAAGCCATTGGAAACAGCCCCCTTCCTCTCTGGACTTCCACCAGCCTTTCCAAGTTAGCATCGATCGCGGATAATCTGTCTTAGATCCTTAATTGTGCATTTAGGTATCAGTGTATTATAACAAACATATTAAAATTAATGTTTTTTTATTATTTAGTTTGGCATAAACACAGGCATGACATGCCCATACGTTTTGTGCATGATGGTACAACATAATATCAACTAAATAATTTCATATTATGTTACTTTAGTATATAGTAAAAGGTATAATCATACAAGAACGTTGTTCAATCTGTTGCATCAATGATCATATTTTCAATTAGATTATTTTTCTTTATGGTTTATAGTTTAGTTCAGCATTAGTTTATAGAGAAGGAATCGGCTATCAATGTGAATAATTCATTTACTTACATTCAGGTAGGTACTAAATCTTTATCTAAAAAAAGAATAATAGTTGACTTGATGATACAATTGCTTATATTAATTGGAATAAGTTCTCAAAATTCGTTGACATTTTTCATTGTAGGAGCATACCCAAACTAAATAATTGCTTAGACTGGAATATGCTAGTAGAATTGAGTACAGTTTAATGGATTATTTTTTTCCTTCTTGAATTAGTACCTTTCTGAGTTTGCTTTTTAATTACCTATTTTTCTTAATAAGGTACTACTTCTTTAGTTTATTTTTTAAACGGACCAATTTTTTTACAATATTCGGAAGACGTCTCACGGGAACATTCTCGCAAATAATATAAATTTATAGAATAATCTCGGAGGTTCGAAAAACCAACGTGTTTCGTATAAAAAGCACAGCCAGTGCCGCGGTTATTGTTGTTGTTTTGACGTTTAACTGACGCGAAATAGTAAGCGATAAAACCGACAGCAGTTTTAGATTAATCTAACGCATAGATTAATCGAAGTGATAGAATCGAGTGAAGTCTTTACGTGGAGATTTAAATAGAATATTCTAGCAAGCGATAATTAAGTATTTCTAGACGAATGATTTATTGTGAAATTGTGTGATTTACAGAATAGTGTTTAAATAAAATTCGTGACCAGCTTTGTGAATTTGTTAAAATAATTGATAAATCGTAAAATTAATTTCCAGAGTTTTCATTTTCCTCCCACAACCACATTCCGTGTTAATGTATAGCTATTTACTTAATTATAAATTGTAATATTAACTAACTTAAGAAATAAATAAAAATAAAAAAAATAAATTTTTTTGCCTTCATTTACCTGCAAACACTTCATCATTATCTGTGTCAAATTTCGTTATATTTAAAAATCTACCATCGTGGGGGCAAGATTCCTTCCACATTATTCATTAATAATAATTGACTAATTTATCGATGTCAAAATATATGGTAAACTGCAGACGTTTGTCAGTATTTGAGAATTCACTAACCATGAGTTGACAGTACGGCTGCATAGCTGTATTATTTATCTCGGTGCGATAAGACTTGAAGAAAATACGGGGAACATTATTAAATATATTTATCACGCGTTCATTCTAATGAAATCAAAATTTCATTAGAATGAACGTGTGATTTTCATATTCATCGCGGGAATATAATGACAATATATTCTCGCGACAGTAACAATTTTAGAAAATTTACGCAATTTATAGGTGTCTGTACATATAATATTTTTGATTATAACAATTCTATATGTACCTACTTATTTGAAATAAAAATAATGCTTCCTATTATGACCCTGTGATGGAAAAAGGCTATACGAATTTTATGCAGCTTTAGCCATATTTGAAGTTTCTACGATGTTAACCAAAACCAAAGTATAATTTTTAAAAACAGCAGGGTTGCGTTGAGGAGTCACTTGTGCTTCGTTTGAGAAAAATACTTTGAAAGATATCTTTAATAGTACCTTACCCATATTTGTTTTAGGTCTGATGTTTTTTTTTAACTTTTAGATATTTAACTGCCATAAATGCAAATATTAAGAAATAGTAATAAAACTCTGCATTATGTTTGCAAACTATAATAAAACTATGCACCGTAGAATGCTGCGCATACCATGAGCAGATATGGTCAGCAACTCAGATGTGCTCCAGAACTGAGAGATTTGTTAGCAAATATCAGAGTCCGAAAGGTTTCATACTTAGGTCATATGCTCAGAGGGTAAAAGTGAGACCTTTTGCATTTGATAATTAAGGACAAGATTGAGAGAAAACGGGGTGTTGGCAGGAAGCAGATCTAATGACTCCTTAATATACGAGATTGGACAGGAATATAGACGGTGGAAGAGCTTTTCGAGCCGCCAAAGATAGGGAGATGTACTCTCGAGTGATAGTCAACCTTGTGAGGATCTGACATGACCCTAGGAGAAGAAGAATAAAACTATTCATACATTTTTTCGCGGTATACAGATGTAGGTAGATATTGTTTAGGCTATTCATAGGAATTTATTACTTTTTACTCCCTTTATATTAACTCGTGGCGTCTGCTTGCTTGCCGGCTTGCCGTCAACAAAAACTTTGGATCAATTTTTGACCCTTTTCCCGTGATCCAATCGAGTTGAAACTTGGCAAGCAGACTCGTGGTGACGATCAGGAAGATCTATCAAATTTTCGTTAAAAAAATTAATAATTATAGTATAATTTCGGATTTTTAGAAATTTTATTGTTTTGTTCAAATTGCAATCATTCATTAGAAAAGTTTGATTAGCAACGGCGCGGCGGCCCGATAACGTCGCGGAATATTTTCTAAATTTGAATTACTCCGTTGGTGTAATAGGTACAACACTACGAATTTCGAAAATTTACAAAACAATTGGTTCACAGATGACAGCAAAATTGGGTTTTTTGGGAAAAAATCAAATAATAATTTATTTCTTTTAGATTTCTGCTTAGTTTTGAAGATCTGATTCTGACTAAATCATTTGATGCTGGAAATTCATAAGGTACGATATTGATGATAATTGAATCTATCAAAATCTTGACATCTCAAAACATCTGACATTTTAGAAATATATTAAATTTCTGTAAGTTTAGCGTTATGTTAAATGTTTTAATTCGTATTTAATTATTTTTACATTTTACAAAGAAAGGGAGTATAGTAAAAACTTGTTTTTTATGGGTTACTTTTTTATAGTTTATTAGTTTACCCGTAGTTCACCGCCTCCCACACACTTCCCGACCTTAATTTTTGGCCCCCGGTTGTCGGGCCACAGTTCTCTTTCTAATATTATTCAAATTACGCGGCGATTGTATCTTATTATTTCCACCAGATCCAGAGATATGATTAATTGAAATAGACCAACATAAATATGTACGCCGCACATGTTACGTACCTAAGTACGGGACTGTCGGATGTGTTATTACCTCATTTATGTGGGGTAATAACTTACAACTAAATGCCGCATTGATGTTTTAATGACAACTAAAAAAATATGTAAGTAGTAGGTATCAGTACTTAACTAGAATTTCTACAAAATAAATTTAAATAAAATATTGTCACGGGTTGTGTCTTTGAGACAAATGAAAACGCCGGAAATTAATAAGCGATTTATTAATTATTGAATGCTTATTTTAATAAATAGTCTCTGGATAAGAATTTAATTTTAACACTATTCTTTAATTCGTACTATTTCTCGGTTTATCACTCGTTTATGAACACTTAATTATCGCTGGGTAAAACTTGCGAGAAAATTTTGTTCACTATCGCCCCGAAGGTAGGCACTCCACTTAATTTTTCGCTCCGATTCTGATTTCGCGTCAGTAAAAACGTCAAAATAAACATATGCATATTAATACATAAATATTTATATAAATATATATTTAGTACAGAATACATTTTTTATGTTGGAGAATCTTCTTATTAAGTACCTACCTACACCGTACAAATATACGTTGTTAGCTTAACCGCAGTAGTTTATTAACCTGAGTTTAATCATTCATGAATTATCATCATCATAGGTATCTAAGGTTTTATATAACATTGTGATCGAGATAAATTATTTTGTTTTTACTGTCTTAAAATATTCTATCCATTGTAACTTAATTTTATACTAACAGGGTTATTAACGAACTAACTAGCAATCACGCCATTTCTCCGCAGAGGTAGGCAGAGAGTATAGAATGCCTTCTATCCTGGGACACCATTTCAGCTTTGACCGCATTTTTAAAAATATTTTTTACTAAGGCTGTCAGAGTTTTAATAAATTTACATTTTATGCATTCTTAAAGGTAGTATTGAGAGACACGAAGAAGTGATGCGTTGGAGGAGATGTACTTTGTATGGCACAGAGGTGAGAGCTATATGAAAAACAAGTTTGTGCAAATGGCAAAGAGTTACGTTGGAAAGGTTCGGTTATAATGGCCTTTTAAAGCCTCCACATTCAATGGATAGGCAGTTACTAACAACAATTGCCGTCAAAATATTAGAATATTAAACGATTGATCAGATTGTAAATTAATTTTATCAATTTTCCAATAAATAAAAAATAGTCCAACAATACCGCTCATATTATAAATGTAAAATCTTCACACAGGTCTATGAATTATATAAGGAAATGTCAATTCCTTTTTTTTTTTCATCAATATATTTCTCAGTTGATCTATTTTTACAATAAGTCAAAACTATTTCAATTATTATCGACAATAATGGGTCATTGGACATCTGTTTTTCGATTTGATTATTATTCTACAATATTTATTTTTAATTCGAACAAAGTTCAGAGCATTCCGGATATACACTGGTGTTTATTATGAGTATAATTTCATTAATATTAGGTACATTCATAAAAATATTTTTTTTGGGAAAAATCGATTAATTCAATAAATTCACCTAATTTGATGACTACGAAAAGTAATTCGTTACAACCAAAAATCATCAAAACTTTCATGTTGAACTCATAAACAATTTAATGAAAGGGGAGCTCAATCACCATTTTAAATAAGTTGTTTTTAACATAAAAATGTCACATTTTGTGAGTTTACAGATATATACATTTTTAACACCTTTAAGGTAATATGTAAAAAAAAATTAAAAGAATGTAATTTTTAAATAACAAATAAATAATAATATACACATAAATGTAGATATCCAAATATTTTATTATTAGGTATATATTATATTATAGAACTATGTCGTAAAATTGAAACTTAAAAAATGTTTTCATTAATAAATTAAATTATGAATGTTTTAAAAAATAACTTTAACACTATACGAACAACACAATGTTCATTTATTTCCTTTTAAATACTCGTCTATAATTTGAGTGATTCGGTTTTTCCTCCGCAGAGAAGCGCGCCAAATGACTAACGCCCATTTGTTTTAAATTGGATACAAAGACGTGAAAGCAAAAAGGTGACAAACGATGCAACAAGTTGAAAATATTGATCAATTATGTTACTTTATCTCGTTAAATCTCTCCGCGGCCGACAAGGAGCACAGAAACCGGTCGGTTGAATTGAGTTATAAAGTCGCGATCTGACTTGTCCGGCCGGTAATCAAGCCTATGAATATGGAAGTAGTTTAATGATACTAGATTGAAATGTAAGCTGCGCTCCTAGCACAACCAAAATCATAATCATTTTTATTTTTTAATAAGCAATTTTAATTATTTAAATTAGGGAAAAACCATGTAGTTTGTCCATTTTAAAAACACACGAATTGAATTCTTTTTAGTACACATGTTGCAAGTAGTTTTTAAAGAAAATTTACTAGGATTTTTCGGATAGGTAAAATAAATAAAAATTATCTGAAAACATTGATAGCGTGATTACTAAAATGTATACATAGATTTTAATTAATTTTTTTAATTAAATTAATTTTATGATTGTATATATAGTAGCCAAAAAGGTTTCATATTTATTAAAGTAAAATTGAGATCGTTTTTTTGATTATTTGCTAAATTTACTTTCAAAATAAAAAGGTTCTGTTGGTATTTATTTAATCAAAGGAAATCGACAGTACCTACACTCCAAAGTAAAATGTCAGTTTTAAATTTACAACATCCAATAAAGCTTTTTAATTCACGATTAGATATAGATAGAATTTTATTTATTTATTATATTAGGTTGGGTAAGATTATGTTAATTATACATTATTTCTATGAAATGCATATTAAATTTTATTTATTCAGCTTATTTGAATATAAGCGTTGCATTCTCTTACCATCTGTTATCGGTATAATGGATAGAAATGTATCATTTCTATATTTAATTTTCACAGAAATTTAGATTCACCGAACACAGAATTAGTTATGCAAAGCTTATTAGTTACAAGAATGTGTATTACCTACTATATATGAAATAATAATATTCACCATCTGTAACATCTTCAGGCTTCTAGTGATTTTAAGTCCAAAAATTTTAATAATAAAAGTTAAGCAATTTTTGTAATTTATTCATATTCGGCCATGCGTAAATAATAGGTCATTTATTAGCGTTCGACAACTTAATTTTTTTCATAAATCTTGTCATCAACTTTAATTTGGTTGCGAAAATCCACCGGTCTATCGTCTAAAGTTTCTCTAGTAATTGGTAACTTGTAACTATGACTATTTTAACTACTAACTATTTTATTGATGTGTGGTTTAATGTTATTTTATCCTTTTATATCCAACGTTCCTTAAAAGGTGTACGTTTAATCTTTTTCTTAGAGCAAAACCAGATATGTTAATATCTCCAGCGCGTAGGGGCGAAGCTTTTGCTAGGAGTGAAACATCTTGCCCTATTTACACAAATATCTTATAATGCAAGTATTTATGAGTAATATCACGTGCGAGTAGGTACCTACTTACCTACTTCATTTAAAAGATTAAAAAATAACCTATCAGCGTATGAAGGAGGCACAATTTAAAACATAGGTATTTATCTGTGCATGTTGTTTAATATCCAAACAATTTATTTTATGATTAAATCTATCTGATATAAATGGAAAATATTATAAACTAGCTGTAACCCGTTAAAAATGACGGTTCTTCTACATGCTGGTTCCTAAACCATAAGTATTTACCTTCTTATTTACAGCCAACACCCAAGAAATAATAATAACGACTTTTATCAAAATATTTAAACATTTTTTTTATATTTACTCTGCCGGCAGTAAATGATACAATTTAAACGCTGGCGATTGTGCTGGACGGAAAATGAAATGGTTCGCGTCTTTACTAAGCCCTAGTATATATTTATAGCATCTTTTTGTCGGTCCACGGAAGGCAGCGGTAGCTACATGCGTTACGAGACCGGTTCCGGTTTGCTGACCCGGGTTTCAAGCCCCATCTCCGGAGTTTAATTTGTTTTTTCAGACGTGAATTCAAACAAAATTATGGACGTTACACGAAGTTACGGACGGACAGACAGACAGATGGACGGACAGACGGACAGACAACGAAATTATTATATTTGATAAATAGGTACACGATATTAAAGATGCGTATTTTTTTCGTGATCGCAGTTCAAGTTACATTAATAAGGAAAAGTTGTATAGAAATTAAATGTAGAGCAAGTTCAAACTGCATTCTTAGGCATGATGATTGAAGCCATGATCCAAATTTTCAGGACGATAAAGTGATGATCCCAAAAGATGAAATGCGAATGGAAAAACAAATTCTTAAAATAATAAAAAGTGAAAGTTGTAATATTTTGGCCGTATCATGAGACATCTAGAAAAATGCCAGATCCCGCATCTCATTATTCAAGGTGAAATCGTGAGCAGAAGAGGTCCTGGGAGACGAAGGACATCTTGACTGAAAATCTAGGGCAATGGTTTGAGTAATCCACGGTCCAACTATTTCGAACTGCTGCAAACAAAATAATGATCGCCAACATGATCACTAACATTTGATAACCAGACGAATAAAAATAGTACCTAGTTAATTTGTGCATTTAGGACGAAAAATTTCGACCAAATCGGACGTATTCATGAGTAAATATTGTTATCAATGTTGGCTTAGGTCTGTGTTAAAGTAATTCATCCGCCCATTCTTCACATTTGATTCAGGTTTTTTAGGATTGTCAGGCTTCCCACCCTCCCGACATGGCTTCGTGTGATTTTTGGCTGTTCCCCAAGTTAAAAATGCTGCTGAAAGGAATTTGAATCAAGAGAAGATATCATGCGGAACGCGAGGACCCAGCTGAACACCATTCCAGAAGTGTTTCCAACAAAGGCGGAACCACTTGGAGAATTGTGTGCGTTACCAAAGATACTACTTTGAAGGAGAATAATATAAGTAGGTATAGTATATACTGGAAACTGTAAATCAAAGAATAATATATAATGTAATGGTTCAAATATTTCAAATCAAACATGGATTAGTACCCAAATACTTTGATGACAGAATGAAGATGAATAAGGATTTTCATTCCTACAATACAAGAGGAAGCGACTACATAAGACTACCAAAGAAAAAGAAAAACACCTCACAAAATTGTATGATCTATAAAGGTATAAAAATATTCGATAACCTGCCAAAGAAAATTCAAAACATGGAGAATATAAGGAGGTTTAAACTGAAGTGAAAAAATTATATTATAAAAACTTTTAAATGATTAGATGGAATGCAACATGTCCAAGGGAAATCATGTATTAGCCCACACAACATTATGTGTGGAGCTAAATTATTAAGATAAATAAATAAAATAAATAAATATATAAATAGTGTATATTAATAAATGTGTTTCTGCCGACTAAAGTTTGATATTTTTGGACACATTAGTATAAGTGAACACGAAGTTAAAATCGAAGTTATTGAATTACTTTCATACTCCACGTACAGTTGCCGGCAAACTTCTTGAAATTCTTGGCGTAGTGGGGGAATGCGCAGAAGACGAAATTTAGGTCTCGTTGGTGCGCCGTAGAATTTCCAGATGTTTGCCGGCTAATGTACCTAAGTTTAAAATATTAAAATTAATTTATGAAATAAAAAAATAAAGTTTTATAAAAAATGTTGCTTCTTCATCGAATTACCTGCCTAGTGTTAAAATGTGTTATATTATCACTTAATAACAAAACACCGTTCTACAGCCTAGCCGTAGAATGTTTGCTCTCTCACGCGGATAACACGGATGCAATTCTCGCGGATTCCAATTTTTCTAATAAAAAATGTGCAATCTGATATTTGTGTGTTTAAAGGCTGTGATTACTCAATAATTTGAAAATATAAATAAACAATTTTATATTATTCATTTTTCAAAATGTTTTTATTTTGTTGCTGTATTTTTGAATGGTGTGTCGACAGAACCTATATTAAAATAAATTCCTTTTAACAGTTTATAACTTAACACTTGAAATAAAATAAAAATTTGAGTTATTTGTATTTGTTTTGACATATTCCTATTGCAATTATTAGCATATATATTGATATTTTAAATAAATTATAAAATTATAATCTTCTTCTTTACACGCCATCTCCTAATAGAGAGAATATTTGTCCACACACATGTTACCGACCCCCGCACATAGTTATAAATATTCGAAACCAGAATTTAAATTTGCCTTATTTTATTAATGATTATTGGACTCTAATGGGATGAAGCACCAAAATCTTGCAAGAATATTTTGCAATTTACTTATAGATAATTACTTCCTCATTAAGTTTGAGCGCATAATAATTTACGAGTGCAAAAAATGGTGCATATTTTCGGTCACAATTTTTTCTGTAAGTACAATATAAAAGAGGCATCGGAAGACCTCAAAAGAGATGGGCCGATGATATTGTCGCCGTGGGGGGAAAGAAATGGCTACAATTAGCCAACAACAGGGAAGAATGGAAAAATAAGGAAGAAGCCTATATCCAGCAGTGGAAAGACGAAAGCTGATGAAGAAGAAGAAGTACAATATCAAGGGGTGAGTTTGACACATTTTAGAATAATGGACGTTGTTCATAACATATCGGCTGAAGGAGTGTTGTGTTTTGAGGATTATCCAAACTGCAGAGGTTGCATGGCTTTATTAGTCAGGATGCGTGTGCAGTTGGTATCGCGAACTGGAAAGGACCAGCGGGGGATCAAGTGCAGTGGCGAAAGGTCCTTGTGAAGGCCAGAGCCCACATAGGACTGTACGCCAATGGTGATAATATATAAAGGTTATGGGCGATTTTTAATTCAGTATTTCAGTTTCATTGCTGAGGAATTGTCATTTATTACACATTTAAAATTACAATTTAAGTAAAACAATTTTTTAAATTTTACCAAAAAATTAATAAGAAATAGAATAGAAATGATAATCTTACAGTTACGTATGAATTGTATGTTTACACCTCTTATTACATATAATACAATAGATATTGATAACACCAGAGGCTTGCAGTAGGTATACTGTTACCAGGCGCGTGCAGTGAGAACATTGAAGCATGACTTTTTTTACACGTATATTTTGGAAAAAAAATAGAAATCAAATATTTATGTTACAGAATTTTATGATATATCAAAATATGAATGCTATGGTAACTATTGTGATAGAAATATTACGAAATATATGTTGTATTCCAATTATTTGGATACGTAAAAGTCATGCTGTGATGCTCCCCCTGCATGCCCTTAACTGTTACCGACTATATAGGTATATAAAAAAATATAGTTATATCCATATTTAATATATTCTACGGCAAAAATGTCTAATATATTCCGAAAACGATTAATATATTATATAATTAATTAAATCAGGAATTAGAATTTAAATCAAACGGGAAAAAAAAAATGATGATCAATTAAAATTTTTATATCATTATGAGATTGGCGTCGTTAATAAACGGTTTCATATTCCACCATCCAAATGTAATATAACCTAAATTTAATGAACTTTCATTATAAATTACCATAAACTAATTTATATAAACAGAAACGGATCAAATTATACTATAATATATTAATTGTGATTAAAAAAGTTCTAAAAAATCTAATGAAATAGTAAATAAGTAGAAATTTTTAGTGTAGCCTAGTGAGTTGGCTAAAGTGATCTCTTTACATAAGGTAACGTTCATCAATTTCACCTTAAGAACATCTACACGTTATCAAAAATGTTAAAGTTGGAGGTAGGTATGTAGGTAGGTAGGTACCTATCTTCTAAATCAGTTTCATTCATGTATTCGAGTATTCGATTGGATTATGCCAGAGACGTCTATGGTAATTCCCATGGTATACTATAGATAGATTTCGTAGTTGATATGTGATAGGTACCTACCTCTATATTTTATAAAGATGAATATTAAGTATTATTATTTTTTTATGTATCATATGTAGGTATATGATATTCTTCCGAATTATTTTACTTAAAGCACCTAGAATACTAAGCAATATTATTTTTTATGTATTATCGAGAGGTATATAATACTTATTATTCCGAATTATTGAACTTGTACACTAGAATACACCTGAAAATTATTATTAATTGTTAAATTCTTTTGGAGGCCAGTACCTACCTATATTACAGTTTCAACAATATTTTTTTTGTTTGTCTGTTGGTCCGTAACTTCGTATGACGTTCGTAATTTCATTCAAATCCACGTCTGAAAAAATAAATTAAACGGCCGGAAATGGGGCTCGAACCCCGGGCCATCGAACCCGAACCGGCCGCTTCACGCATATTGCTACGGCCGCCTCTGGACCGCCAAAAAGTAGTATAGATGTATACTAGGGCTTAGCTAAGACGCGAATCGATGTTCGTTCATTAAATACAAATAGCAATGCTCTCAAAAATCTACACGTAGCACGTGAAATAATTAAAAAATAAGGCTTCGACCATCTTTTCCGGTTAGCCATTTTTATAATAAGATTCCTCGGACCGCGTGTGCATGTGTTAGTGGGTGTTGGTGTATCGGTGATCGTCCGGTCGCGGTTGTAATGATCGCCGATTGAGCCATTAACTTTGAATTCAGCTGCCAAGAGGAAGTCATCATTTTATAATTCAATGGAAGTAATTTTCTTCAAAATCACCGCCCACACTTACTTAACAGTCATTATTATTCGATACCTAGGTGAAAAAATGAATGCGCAGGTATTGAAACAAATTGATATTATTTTTAATCGACCGGCTTCAGCGGGAAAATTATAAATTAATCAGAATTAGTCACACGGCGGAATAATCCCTTCTCCAACCATCCGTCATAAAATAAGTTTTATTTAGAATTAATTGAGTTCTCTAATAATATTTTTTTAAATACATATAATTTTTTGATATCCACCACGGACTCAAATATATTTACACCAGGCAACATAACATTTGGTGGTTTTGAATTGTACACCAAAAGTTAAACAAATTGATAATTTTTAATTAACACTAAATTAAATTTTATAATGCACATATGTTGAGTTGTACATCTTCAGGTGTAATTAAGTTTGTTAAGGCGATCGTCTGTGTCAGCAAAAATCACAAAATTTTCTCATTTCTTTTTTGCATTTTGTATCACATTATTATATATAAAGACATCAAATTATAATTGATTCAATTATATTTTAAATATGGATATCTTTCTATTTATAAACACGGTAAATTATTTAATAAATTACCAAGCTAACGATGTTTTAAAAATGAATAAAATTGTTCCACTTTGTGGACATTATATGACTGTACGGAAATTTTTTTAATTCTTTGAAATGAAATGAATTTTCTTTTTGAAATTGAAGTGAAATCTCTTTTTGCAATAATATTAGTATCAAAAATCAATAATAATAAAGTAAAATCTGTCAGTTAGTTGTTTTTCTTACATTTAAAAAAACACTGTTATTAAGAAAAATTTTATTTTTTGTGTGGCCCTTTTAACTTTTTTTACATAATTAACAAATTTATTATTTCTATACATTTTTTCATAATCATAAATAGTTTATGTGGCGAAATTTTTATGACTGTTGGCGTTAAAAGAAAATGTTCCGGGTTCTTGGTAACCAATCGTCTATCGATAAATAGATTTTTTATGTTTCTAATTGCATCATTCAATTTGCTTTAATAATTGCTTCTTAAAATATATTTAATTCACTTAATTCATTCCAGTATAAAATAATGGCTCAACCTCGGCCATTATGCCGCCCCGTACCTATGAATGGAACTGATCGAATAAATCCATAAATTCAAATAGAAACGGAAAAGCAGATTCATTGTGGTGCTCATAAATATGGAGCTAAACGGATTTTTTCAAAACATGTTTCGTAAATTAAAATGGATCCTATTCGTCTGTAGACGATAACTAACATCCTGGTTTAACGACTGTGGAAATAAATAACTATAATTAATTGGGACACGATGTTTGTTCATTTGGAATATCATGAAAGGTCAGATAAAGATTGAAAGTTGTAACATTTCTGTTTTCTTTGTCGTTTCATATACGGATAAAAAGTCAACGAGGATTACTAATTTATAATCTATTCTGAATCTGAATTCGAGATTTTATTGGAAAGAAAGGTTATTTTAAACCCAGAATTCAGTACATTTTAAATTAGTACCTAATCCTTGGTGACTGCATTCAAAACATTTTTTTATGTTTTGAATATTGCTGCCTTTGCTTTTATACCTCACATATTATGATTCGATAAATGAAAATTGATGACTCAGCAAGACAAGCAATTGTTAGAAGGTTGGGTGGGAATTGCAATCCAGGAATCGACATCAACAGTAATTTAGTGACTGCCGAATTGCGAAATTGCAATCCAGGAATCAACATCAACAGTAATTTAGTGACTGTCAAACTGTCAAATTGCAATTCAGGAATCGACATCAACAGTAATTTAGTAATTGCCAAATTGCCATCTAGGAATCGACATCAACAGTAATTTAGTGACTGCCAAACTGTCAAATTGCAATCCAGGAATCGACATCAACAGTAATTTAGTAATTGCCAAATTGCCATCTAGGAATCGACATCAACAGTAATTTAGTGACTGCCAAACTGTCAAATTGCAATCCAGGAATCGACATCAACAGTAATTTAGTAATTGCCAAATTGCCATCTAGGAATCGACATCAACAGAAATCGATATCAACAGTAATTTAGTGACTGTCAAATGTCTGAGTGTTTTCACAAAGGTTAACAATTTTGTAGAACCGGAAGATGATAATTATCCAGCAGAGATATAGCTGATGATATATATTAAAAGATAGGTACTTATTATAAATACACAGATTATCAATAGCTCATTGACCCTGATGGAATGTCATAGTGTGACATTAAGGTACATAGCAAAAACATTTAAAGACAATAATTGGACGTCTTCTTCTTCTTCAGCTTTCATCTCTCCACTGCTGGATATAGATGTCTCTTCCATACCCCGATTCTTCCTTGTTGTTTGCTAGTTGTTGCCATTTCTTCCCCCCCCCCCCCCACAATGGCTATATCATCAGCCCGTCTCTTTTTAGGTCTTCCAACGCCTCTTTTATTCTCCCAAGGTCTCCACTTCAGAACCCTGGGAGTCCATCTTGAAGCATCCTGCCTTGCAACATGCCAATTTGCCAACATGCCAACGTACCAATTGGCAATCCATTTTAGCTTCGCTACATGATCCATGATATCCACTACTCTAGTTCTGCGCTTAATTTCATCATTTCTAATTCCATCTCTTAGGCCCGGTTGTTTCAAGTTCGATCAAAGTAAGCGGAAATACTGGCTTAAGCTGAGCTTAACCTCAAGGTTACGCGAAATCTCGAAGAATTGAGTTGTTTCAAATTTTAAAATCGGATTAGGGGTGTTGCAATTGTGTAAAATAAAAATCATAGACAAATGCACGCCAAAATAATTTTGCATATGGCAGCACATAATTTAAATTTCATTTGACAGCAAGCAGATCAAAGCAGATGTTTCGAAACATGTCATCAACGGTTTGTTTTACTGAAGATTTCCACAAGAAGATGAAAGGAGACTAGTGGGCCACATTACGCAACTAATTTAATGTTTTGTTGCTACTGTCCAACAGATTTTCGAAGTAGATTCGAGAATACGGTGAAAAGCGCCAGGAAGGTTAGTTATTGACGAAATTAAATGTTATCTTACCTATTTAGTGTTTGCAAGAACAATATGTTTTTATTTGATCTGTATTGTATTTCTTTAGTTTTTCTGTTTATAACCTTTTCTTTGTTTGCAGGTAATAAGAAAAGTGAATCCAGAGCCTACGACTGATATGCAGAATAAATTATATGTGGTTCAGTTAGATATTTTCAAAACCCAACTATCTAAAGAATCGACAGGAAATTCACGAAGTTGTTTTGGAAAGGCATAATGCCAAAAGAGATCTGGCTTAATTTTATTACAAGTTGTATTTTTTATTAAAATATTCATTTTCCCGTTAATAGGTAGGTATATAAAATACAATAAAATAAAAGAATTTCATACACCGAATATATTGTTTTATTACTATTATTCCGCGGACGTCCTCTGCTTCTGCTGCTTTCGACAAACAATTTTCCTTGCCATCCTTTCTTTGCTCATCTGTTCCACATGACCAAACCAGTGGCCATGTCACTGGCTCTGCATACTGAGAATTCCGAGTTCGATTCCCGGTGAGGTCGCAATACATCTTTCTGATTTCTTTAAAATCTAGGTGTTCTTGTCGGACCGCAATTAAAATTGGGCCTTCAGGCCCATTGTAGCATTAAAAATTGCTGTACATTTGGTTTGAGGGCATAGTCCCGCTCTCCTACAATATAGCAATTACCAAATCTGGTACCTAGTACCGTTTGTCGTAACTTGATATTTTGTTTGGACATAATGACAAATATATTTCTGATTTTTATAGTGCTCTTCGGCTGACTAAAATGTGGTCTGTGGTCAGCCATTGCTCTGGTAATGGCTGACACTATCCGCAGTCCAAGAAGCAGTGTTCCAGATAAATCACCTATGCACCTTTCATGGATATAAATGTAAAATTATCAAAACCCGAGTGAAATAGAAACCTTGAAAAAAAATATTGTCGACAATGCCCTGCAGTAAAATTCATTTAGAGTTGCGGAAAAATCAATTTCTTCTGACAAAAAAGTATTGTTCGAGATCTAAGTAAATTACTTCTCCTGTTAAGGATATACTGTAGGATCAGTCGATCGTCAGAAAAGCCTGTGTCACCCTACATAATATTGTACATTTCGACACTTTGTATGTAAAATGTCGAAAAATTAATAAAAAAATATTTTATTGACAGATGTCAATTACATTGCGCAGTGCGCATGTGCGACTCTGACCGAGAGTTTAATCTAAAATTTCCGCTCAGAATTCTCTGACAGATTTCGCTTAATCCGATTTGAAACAACCCGTTTTTGAAAAAAGTACTAAAAATTTCAGCTTAAACTCTACGCTTACTTTGATCGAATTTGAAACAACCGGGCCTTAGGCTTAGGTCAAGCATGGATCTCTCCATGGATCGTTGCGCGCATTTGAGCTTTTCTACACTTTTTTTTGTAAGACCCATCTACTGCATGCGTAATCACTGAGAATTAGTCGTAGTTACGCGAAAAGGATCCAATCCACAACACGGTCAAAAATAACTTAAGTGCACCAAACTGATTCTAAATATCGATACTATCGGTCTGTAAAAAGATCCAGGCAAAAAACAAATATTCATAATTTTTATCACCCTTAGAATCAACCCGCATATACGGCAGGTTAATTTTTTTTCATCATAAACAATCAAATAAATTTAAATATACGCCTAACTATACTATTAATAATAATAAAGTATTAATATTCTATACCTACACAAAATCATACGTTCAATTAATTTTGAAACGTATATCAATGAAAAAATATTCTTGAAAATTCTGAAAATTGAAAGAAGATTGTAAACGAGACATTTAATTAATAGATAACTTAAAGTACAGAAGTGCAAGGTTGACGACGGTGTCTTGTCACGTGACACGTGACAGTCCTTGGCGTTCCAAAGAAAATTGTGCAAATATTTGTATTGTATTGTTTTGTTATTCTGTTCATGGACACTTCTATTTTCACTGTGGTTACCTATTATTCTTTGCTTAATATTTCTTTATTTTTTTTGTATATTTCAGTTTTATGTTCCTAGAATTTCCTATTTTCGTGTGTATAATGCTTTCTTGCTTTATTTTTGCTCCACGCTGTGATAATTTAGCATTTTATTATTAATTTCATAGATACCTACATACCTATATGTATCAGATGCACGCAGTGAGTGTCTGAAAGAATTTGAAGCAAAAGTGTCACTGACTAATAAATGGAATTTAGACAAACGTTTTTGTAACTGATTTTAAACCCAGAGCGAAGATTTTAAAATGAATATGCTTTTGACATCTAAAACACATAGGTTGTTTTACCAGGGGCGTGCAGTGGGAACATCACAGTATGACTTTTACGTAACCAATTATTTGGGAAAAAAATCGGTGTACAACATATATTTCGTAATATTTCTATCGCAATTGTTAACATAGTATTCATATTTTGATATAACATAAAAATCTATAGCGTAAATATTATATTTCTATTTTTTTCCAATATATACGTTTACAAAAAGTCATGCTTCAATGTTCCCACTGCACGCGCCTGGTAGGCACCTACATACTGTATCCAAATTAGCTACATATAGAGATAAATTGTGAAATTGACGTTCTTTGCCAGATTATCAAATTCAAATACGTCGCCCTGTATTAAGAGTGGCGTTTTTGCTTTTAATCCCTTCATTTAAAACACATTTTAGAATCACTTTCCTCTTACAAACAGTCCTCACTTAACGACCAGGTTCCATTACAACGACCCAGTCGCAAAGAAAACCAACTTCTCACTCATTTAAATTTTTTAATTTATGCACGTCATGCAATCGACCAGCACATTGAGTATAGGCAACGCGTAATGGGGTGATAAATATAATATAATAAAACCGGGGCATGGGGGGCTTCCTGGCGTCATCACCTTTGTTCGACGGTCGGTCACTTGGCGCTAGACGTGAACGGCGCGACACATCTTATTATATTACATTACCTAAATGTCTTTGCATATGAGGGCGTATTGTTGTTGGTAGGCGTATAGTAACGGTCGTATCTGTGAGCGGTCGTTAAACGAGATGGTCGTAAATTTTCTTGCCTTTGTCTTCAAATTGTAATTATTATTGAAATAAAATACATGTGTAGGTTTATTACATAATATAGCTATTAAAACGATAAAAAAACTTATAAACCAGCATATTTCACATGGACAACGTATAATATTTAGCGTTAGAATAGAAGATAAAGTGAAATGAGACATTTTAGACACATTAGCAGGGAAAATTTATCTAAGTAAACACTGTGTCGTAGTATGTATGAGATTTACTTGGTTTTTGCGTAATGAACAAGTGAATGTTGAAGAGTGGGTGTTATGTTGATACAAGTGATGGGACATGATTTATAAGCGAAAACAGGGATGGACAATTAAATTGGTTTCGAAAGATTATATAAATATAAGATGTCGATTGTTGTTCGCCTATTTTTTAAACATAAAACCAATACCATACAAAGTATTAAATAAATAAAAACGTTTAGGGAGGACTACGATTAATTAAGTGCGGCACTTTACTTAGGATAGGATGCAGATAGAACCCTGATACAATAAATACAAAAAAATTATGATAAAATACATTAAATAATAAGTAGAAAGTAGTAAAAGAAAAGGCAATATGTAAACAGTAGATACAAAGGAAGAAACTGTTAAAAAATTTGAATGATTAATATAGCAATAAAAAGATATAGAAAAATTGTAAATTAGACGATGAGAAGATTTGTCTTTTAAATGTCTGTGGTGTATGAGCATTAAATATATCTGTCAACTGAACTGTGTTGATTACCTAAGCAGTTTCGTTAGGAACTAGATGAAAACTTTAAGCTACGTGCTGAAAATTGGTTTAGTCTGATGATTTTTTAAATAGCTTCGCTATTTTTGTTAGCTTTGATAGCTGCGCGGGACTGTCAAAAATGCCGCGCAGCTGTGCACGCGCACGCGCAGTCTCAAGGAACGCCGATCTCGCGTGCGAAGATGCGCGGACGTGAGGGAAGCGAGTAATAAGGCTTACCTTTACCATCGTCATTGGAGTCCGCGGAGGGCGGGCGCCTGGGCTGCGCGAGGGTGAGCGGGTGCGCCTGCGGGCGGGCCACGAAGGGCGGCACGGGCAGGAAGGGCAGCAGCGGCGGCCAGCACGGCGCGCGCCCCACGCCGCCCCACAAGCGCCCCCCGGCGCCCCACGCCAGCTCCACGGCGCCGGCTCCCAGCAGCAGCGCTACAGCGCCCCGCCCATGGGCCGAGCCGTCCCCGGCGAACTTCACGGCTCCCGCGCTCTCTGACCAACTTCACAGCTCAGAGAGACACCACGATACCGATAATTTTAATCAGTTTAATATATCCGATAGTTTTTTATCACTGTCTTTTTTTTGTAGCTAGGACACCACAATCAAAATAATTTCAATAAAAATTCAAATGCCTATTAATATCATCGATAGTTTTTTATCACTGTCTTTTTTGTAGGTATACCTAGGTACCTACTTATATAAATTTTACAACTTTTTTTTGAGTAGGTATGCAGATCGTTTATATACTTATTTTTACTCAAAAGTCTCTTTAGTTTAATCCAGTAGGTAACAACCTAATAAAATATTGTCTTATTTGAATATTAAAAAATATTTTTAAATTTTCTCTCGTTCAAATGTCACTTGGTTCGTTGCATACGTATTTTTATTGTTTAGTTTTGACCACATTCACAGATTTTACGATAACCTATAGGTATATTTGACTGGCGTTCTTTATGACTGTAATAAAATAAAAATTATATAATGGAGTGAGATTGCATAATATTTATCACCGTAAAACATTTAGTCGCAGGCTCTTAAAAATAACTGTATTTATTAATAATATTTTATTAGCTATTAATAATATTCAACAGAAGTCAACTATAGACAAATTACTGAATAACTAATTATATAATTATTATCTATTGTTAAATTAATTGAAAATTTTATTATGTCGTAAATAAACGTAGGTAATAATTAATGTGATTATTCTACTAACTATTAATAAAAAAAATAGTATTGTCCATATTGTATTGTTATCTGTATAGGTAAATAGTAAATAAGTAGGTACTACAACATTCATACTTGCCATACATTATTCTTGCCTTCTGATTTCATATTATCTATTAATTTATTATAATATCATCATAATATATTTTTTAAATATATTTGAATGATTCTGAAAAAAGCCAGATATGCTTGAAACCTACCCAAATTATTAAGACGTTAAAATACTTATATTATAGAATATTATATATTTTATTAAGATTCTAATTAGGTACCTACCAATTCACAAAGATACAAAGATATATTTCTTTTTCAAAAAGAGCAAAATGATTTTTTACAAATTATAGATTAACAAATACATTTTTATTAATTGTGTATATTTATTTCTTTCGCCCAGAAATCACACTCATACATACAAAACAATTTTCAACTCAAAATAATGTTTTTATTTTTTGTATTTAAAAAAATCTTCGCTCTCTAGATGAGTTCGTGTAAATAAGTATTAACTTATTAGATTTGACTTTAGATAGATATGCCTTCTATTTCACAATCAAGTGGGTAAGACTTTTTTGAAAAAAAAAAATTATAATCCACAAATGAATTATTTCTAATCATCTTCAAATCTCTCTATGACACGGAAAATAAAATTATTATTAATTTACAAAAAAAATATATAAAAAAATATTACAGACAGATACCTATTCAAGATTAAGAGTTACTAATAAGTATTAGATATTATCAAATAGAATTAACTTTTTTAAAAAAATCAAATACATACATAAAACCGTTTAGAAAAATATTTTTAGGGTATATAACACAGTTTTTTAGTAGGTAGCATTAGAATATGCATTAATGTTAAAAATAGATGGACATGTGTCTTCTTATTCACGGCACTTCACTTTAATATTAACGACAAAAATATTTTTTATTCAAAAATTACAAAATTATTTTTACGCAAAAAACGTTTTTTAATTGTATGAAAAAAGATATTCTGTCAAATATAAATATATACGATTAAAAATTGTTTATACATTTCAGGGGAAAATAATAACCAAACATCGAACGAACTGTCAACGAGTGTCACCGGATATGAAAACATTCGGATTTCAAATACCGAACGCGTGGAACATTTCTCGCGCTCCCGCCTTCGCCAACTGCCGTTCGAAATTCAAAAAGCTCCCCGCGACACGCCGTATTGCGCCATCCCTCTTCGACACCATACGCGCCTCTCGCTCGCACGGCGCTTTTCGTTCCGGAGCCTACCCACAACAAAATATTATCATCCTATTAAAAGCGCTCCGTCTCAGTCTAACGCGCTGTAATTTGAATCTAAACTCCATATATCATGGTCGGCCTCCCTCTATCGCGGCCGCTTTTAATTCAAAGCGCAGCCAACTGTTTCGTATTAAATATCTCTCGTCTCTGTCGTACACGCTTAGGGCGTGTATTTCTATTTCATACAGGGATGATTCTGTTTCCCTTTTCCGTATGTCGTGATCATTAGCACCTCTCGCTCACACGCATGTTTATGATATGAAGATTTCACACAATAAGCTGTGATATTCTTTCTCATTCATATAATTGTTTATCTCTTTTTAACACGTTACAGCCAGTGTAATGCTGGTGTAGTCGGTTGTGCGACATCTCTCTCGATTTCCCCCACCACGTGCGCATGCAGCCGGCAGTCAGCGTACTACACGTGACAACGATCCTGAAGCAAACTGGGCCAAGTCAGGATTAGGAAATCAATATTAAGATTAAATATTCATTGACGGGTCTAGATCAACATTTAGATTTTAATAATGATCACTAGCTTAATAACATTATTTGTTTAGATTGCCGAATTGAAATTAGTCGTGTGTTAAAATAATTAATAGCAGAATATCGTCAGGTTTAAATTACCGTATTTTGCGAATGATAAGATGCATCGTCACTACTTAAGACGTAACAAACCATAACCGAAGGTATATTTAAATTATATTAGGATTTTAGTGAACCGTAGAAAATTAACTACTCAACAAGCTGCTACACTTTAACTAGTATTCACAGTTCTAATATGTTGACTAATTTATAGTAAAATGCGTGACGTTATTTATGAGAATTTTTATAGGAATCCCTCTAACCTAATTTGATGAGAATCACAAAATGGCATCTTGTTACAAAAGTTTTGTCTCTTAGACGCTCTCCGGACTATACGATACATCCCACACATAAGAATTTTCAAAGTAAAATAGTGCGTCTTTTGGTCCAGAAAATAAATTAAATTAAACAAGTTTACAACGACGAGATAGCACATCACGTAGCCTACCCGTGTGAGTGCATGAGATTATAATAAACGTCATATAACTCGTTATTGTTATTCTCCTTATTATCTCAAACCACTCCAACAACACTCAATTGGTCAAAAATATAAATAACAACCTATTTACACAAAATAACTGGAAAGCAACGGTTTTCGAAATTTTAAATTGTACACAAAAATGTGAAAAATGTTCCTTCCTTCATGTTCGGATAAATGAGGAGAGAATGGTAAGATATATATTAGATAGGTATATGACATCAGTGTTCACGACGTCAGATAAGAGGACGGCCGTAGAAGACTTGAAATGACCAGGAAAACCAGATACTTGAAGATGGTCCTATTAGGAGTCACGACAATCGACAAGCTTAGGTAGCTATACGAAGATATAGGTATTAATGTGGTTGGAGCGAAAGTTGTGTGTCAGGACAGATGATTGCGGCGCTACATCCTCTCTGTCTATTTCGAAACGACGTCATGGTAAGTTAGTGTGTAAAATAGCAGGCGCGTGTAGTCAGAACATTGAAGTAGCTATGAGTTATAGGTAGGCAAAAAAATTCGTGCATGTGCTCATGTGCGCGGTAGATAATAACTAAAATAAAAACAGAGTTAGTGTGGCTACAGTGCGCAATGTGCGCATTGTTTCGTTGTGTTAAGTTTACGGATACGAGGGGGGCGTACCCACACTAACTCAATTGCAGGCTTATATGAAAAGCCCTATACCTACTTCAATGCTCTGATTGCACGCTCCTGTTGGTAAGTTGCACCATTCTTAGGAATAAACTCCATTAAAATAAATTCCGTATTAAAAATAGTTTAAATAAACGTTTACCCGTCTTCCGATATACGCGGGTACCTACTCACGAAATAAATCGACGCCGAAAAGTTTCACTAATTAATACACAATCAATTATGTTATCCGTTTTGCCTGACAAACGTTCCACACTCGCGGTGTGAACATGACAGCTCTATCAAAATATCGGCCTCGTGGGCGGGGCCAGCCAGGCGGCCGGGCGGCCGGGCCCGCCCATCGTGATGGTGGCCGACCCTCGCCCTCCTCCCATTGGCGCGGCGCCGGGCCCCGCCCCCGCGGGAGGGGATGGGACCGGGAGACGATTCGGGAATTTAATTAGCGACACCTACAGAGTGTTTAAAAGCGACGTGGTGGGGGCGCGCCCGTAAATAATTAAGACTGAATTTATTACAGCCCGCAAACGGCGAAACAGGTTGGTCATAAATTGAAGATGATTGGGATAGCATTTCATTACAAATGCACCTTTTTTACAGATTTTTACATTAATTTTATTGTTATATTTTTAATAAATTATTTATATTTGTTTTACAATAGGTATTAGAAAATGCTTTGTTTTTTCCTAAGAGAAGAACTTTTTTCGCTGTGTCAACTTTGCAAATAATTAATTTATAACTCATTTAGCCAGTGGCGTAGTAGTAGAGGTAGTATTATTATTATAAACGTAGAATTTTGTCAACAATCAGAATTGGATTATTTTACTATCAATCAATAGTTCAGCAGTTTCTGTTTGTTGTTTATTTTTTCTTTATGTAATTACTACCTTTTCTCAGCATTTCGCTATCCCAGTACCTATAGAGTAGACGGGGTATAGATACTTATTTACATACCTACCCACGTATCAGTGGCGTGCAGTGAGTATATTGAAGAATGACTTCTACGTGATCGTGTAATTGTGGAAAAAAATCCGAAATAAAATATTTGGATATATTTTTTTTTACATCTTAACAATGTGAAATGTTGCGAGATACCACATACCTTTTATTAATTTTTTTTTCATAATATACCTACCTACAACCTACATGTCATGCTTCAATTTTCTCACCGCACGCCCCTGCTACGCATAAAATTTCCATGAGAAATGTCAAGACATCTCTCAAACGTTAATATTTATATAAATTAATTAGAAATATTGGATTGAACTCAATAGGATTTGGACAATTTTGTTGAAGAAATAAATTAGGAGATGTGTTAAAAAAAAAAAAAGATTTTTACAAACTTTTAAAATAATATTATCTACCTACTATTTTATTCATTGTTTTAATTCATTACAATCACGTTCATTGACTGAAAATTTTAATCCTACAATTTTTGATTTTAATTAACATTTAGATAGATAATGTTTTTTTTTAAATAGAGATGCGAACACGGAGTACGTGTCACATCAATATTCTTACTATTTTCAAACTATTTTTAACTTGATTTTCATTTGTTCCGAGGGTTTTTTCTGTGCTTACATTTTTCTTTTTCTGACATGTACCTACCTATATAATTTATTTTTCCTAAATTTAGTTTCTCAGTCTTATGAAATATTATTGGGGACCACTGTCTACCGCCTGTACCTACCTATCTACCTACCACAAAATTGATTTTTTCAAAATGTTTGTCAACCTGCTTGTTGTAGTTTTCTATGTACCTAAGTAGGTACCTACTAAAAAATTTTGCACTGTTTTATTCTTCAATATGTTAACCAACGTTCTCTTTATTTGTAATTTTTAGGTACATTTATGATACATAGCAGTATTAATTTAGTAGGTAGGTACTCGTACATTAAGAATAAAAATATTCATTACCTACCTACGTAATAGGTAGGTACTTGAAGTGAAGGTAGGACTTACAATGTTATATAATAGTGGTCTGGACATGTTTGTTATGATAGCGCAAACCAATGAGAATATATTCGACTGTCTCTGCTAGCACAGACCTCCATCTAGTGAAGGAGACAGAGATCATCTTTTATAAAACAAGTCAACCTGTAGGTAGGTAAGTAGGTTTGTCTTCACCAAAATAGCATTAAATCCCAATTATAATAATTCCATTATCTAGGTATCTTCCTTGTTCCTAGGTAATATAAAAATAATTTTTCAAATAATTTGGAAAAACAAGGAACAAAAGACATTTCATTCAAATTTTTTGTCAGTTATACAGCACCCTGATGATGGAATGGTAATTTCTGAAACATGTTGGTGAAAAAAACTCACATAAAAGTAGATATATACAAATAAATTAATCAATATTTTTTTCAAATAAATAAATACTTAATAGGAACTGAAATGTAAAAGTAAAATCATATTTTATTGTTTACAGCTTGCATTTAATAAAAGTAATTTTTTACCAATAAATAATGCTTAATATTGCGTTTCTTTTACCCAGTTTTTAGCTCTATAGGACATTTTTTTCTCCTCATCGATATTATTAACTATTCAAATCTCAATATAATTTTAAAAAGCCCCCCCAATTCAGCGGAAGGTAATGAAAGAACAAACACCAGCTTACCCCAAAGTGTATTCGTCACACAAAGAAATCTGTTACTTCTGGTTGGAGGGATATTAATCGGCCCCAAAGTTTACTCCCTAAAGATATGTAAGTATAGACGCTTTATTTCGGAAGGCTGGTCCCCACTCCACCGCCTGCGCATCTTGTGAATATATTTTTTGCGAATAAGCACAAATATACCTAATTGTGTGGAAAATATTGTACCAACCAACCTTCGTACTTTTTTGGCAATGTGAATAGGTAAGTTAGATAAATGTAAAAATAACTTTAAATCTTTTTCCTTTTAATTTTTGACTAATGGGAAAGAAATGCAACAATTAGATATTATCTAGCACTGCAGAATAAATCTGCGGGAATAATATCGGGAAGCAATTAATACAGTGTCGAAGAAACGCAGTACGATGGATGACCGTCAAACAAGGCATATGTTGAGAGTAGAATAGAATATATGATACCCTTCTGGGGAACCGGAAATAAGACGAACCCAAACAGACTCCAACTACAACAAAATGGTCTACAATTTGAAATACCTGACGTCAACCGAAACGATTAACCGAATAACACAACAATTAAACGTTGATAACATTACAAAAATCGAAACACCAAAACTCATTCACAAACTAACAAATGGCGAAATACAAAAGACGAAGACATTAAATTACACAAAATGCACGAAAATCATCAACACTACACTAAAACGGCTCAAAACTACCTCATAACTCAAGCTAAAATAAAAACAGGACAATCACGACTGATTTGTAACGGATTAAAATTATACAACGACCTACCACAACCACACAAACAATTGACTACTAACAATTTCAAAATAGAGGTGACAAAAATGCTTAAATTCAGCCAAATATAACAAATGACTTTTTGTATTTATTTATTTATTTATTATAGTTATAGGTACCTATGGTAAACGTTATGTAAATCTTTATACGGTATGCCCAGGCTCATGACCTGTATGAGCTATAGGTATGAGCTGGCTTAAGTGATCACTTTACACAATGCAACGTTCACCAATTCCACCGTAGGAACATACACACATTATCAAATTTTTGAAAGTTGTACCTACCTATATATCTATTCAAAATCATTTCATATACCTATTCAAAATCATTTCATTGGTATATTCAAATGGTCTATGTATGCTAAAGACATCTATAGTCCTTCTTATGATATACCTATATAGTAGGTGTATGTACATAGAGTTCGCAGATGGTAATGATACCTACCTCTATATTCTTATTAAGTGGAGTGTTAAGCAATATTCCTATTAATGTATATATGATATTATTCCAAATTATTTAACATACAGGTAGGTACCTACACTAGAATACGTCTGGGCTATCCTATGAAAACTTTTTCCCCATATAAATATTTTCGCCTATGTCAAAATAATTCACAAGGACGAAAATATTTCTTTAATTCATCTTAATTAATAATTTTATCCTTCTCTCGACAAAGTCCAAGAATTGTGTTCATAGAACATACAGAAATATTGTAAATATTTTTTTTACGTTACTAAATTATTTTTAAATATACCGTATTCGTGGATATAGGTGCTAGAAACGTTAATGCTTTCATGAAGATGATGTATATGCTAGTTGGTCTTGTGGTTAGGACTCTCGCCTCGTGATCCAAAGGTCGCATGTTTGAACCTCACCCCGGACCAGCAAGTTAGTCCTATTTTCATAGTACAAGCGTTTAGTTTAGTTTGAAAATAGTAAGAATATTGATGTGACACGTACTCCGTGTTCGCATTTCTATTTAAAAGAAATATATATGTACTTAGGTATCTCTATGTATCCATAGATCTTATCCTTGATATGATTAGGTACCTCTATTTATCTATAGATATTGATACATAGAGGTAGATATTGATTAGGTACCTCTATTTATCTATAGATATTGATACATAGAGGTAGATATTGATTAGGTACCTCTATTTATCTATAGATATTGATACATAGAGGTAGATATTGATTAGGTACCTCTATTTATCTATAGATATTGATACATAGAGGTAGATATTGATTAGGTACCTCTATGTATCTATAGATCTTATTCTTTATATGGCATCTGAGCAAAACTGTTTATTGATTTAAGATTTTAATTGTGGATTTCACGTTATTGTTAATGTTTTTGCAAAAACGAGGTTTGTACCTAAATGTCAAATATTCGTTCTCAAAACCGAAAACACATTTAAGATATAGGTAGGTATCTATTAAAGATGTATTATAGATACGAAGCTATATTAGGGGAAATTAGGTATGGAAGTCTTTTTTTGGGTGTTCATATTGCTTACGTGATCACTTTAAATAATGAAACGTTCATCAATTCCACCCATGATAGACTACCACATCTTGTGTTTTTGAAAAATTTGGACATAGGTACCTACTTCCAAAAATTTGATAGATGTGGTAATCTATAATGGGTGGAATTGGTGAACGTTACATTGTGTAATGTGATCTCTTAAACTGGCCCTACGAACACCCAAAAAAGACTTCCATACCTACTTTCCCGTATGAAAGATAGCTTCACCTCTGTGAGACATCTATTATGCTTCAATGTTCTCACTGCCAAAAAGTTACAATTTTTTTTGCCGCTGAAGTATGCGCAGCGCACGTTCCCCATTGTAAACAACTCTCAGAATTTGTCTAGGTCTAAGCAACAATGCGAAATTATTTATGCGACGATGATTTATTTGTCCATAAATCACGCGGTCCATGCGTCGCCCTGTCGGAAAGAAAGACAATAATTTTAATAAATTACGATCGCGCCAGATGCCGCTGTCTATGACTCCGTAGAACACGCAGATAGTTAATTCATTTCGTTTTCCTTGGTATTCTCGCGGCGTTCCTCCCCGATCCCCCCCCCTTCCCCCGCCCACTATCGCGGCACTCTCTTTCTATTTTCTGCGCCCACCCCTTCCGAGACATTCATCTCACTTTTAGGACTACACATATATTGTTGCCACCATCACCGCACTCTAGTGCGGAACGAATGCTGCTAGATTTTTTTTTACAATAAAAAAAGTTTTTTTTTTGAAATCCATTCTTTCGGTAGAAATATTTAAAATAGCTATATCAATTTCAATATTAATTAGAATTTCTACAAAATGATTCGAAATAAAATATGTAGGTACCTATCTCGTATTTTAAGTAATAAATCCAAAACAAACCCGTTGTACAATAGTAAAGTCTACAAAATAAATTGTACACATCGTCAACCTTTATACATCGGGCAGACTGGAAAAAAATATAAAAAACGATGGAAGAACACATGAGTGAAATCAAAAACCTTAAAATCATTTCTACATAAGAACTGAAGGTTATCGTTTCGACAGTGGCTCCGTAGAATTATGACATTAAAATAATTTGTAAAAAAGAAAAAAAAATCTTAGCCAAAAATTTAATTAATATTCCGATTAAATATCCCAATTAAAATCTATTTGACACTTTCCATTATATCCTCTCTTTTGCGCTTAGTGACCAAGCCCCTACACCCACCCGACTTTTATGTCCCCCCCACTCCTTTGGTCGTCTTTTAGTTTTAAGTTTAGTACCAGCAACTAAAGATGATGAGTCAGCATTAAAAACGTTATGTTTGTTAGATAACAAATAGTCAGCAAACAGTATTAGGTATCATTTATCTATTAATATAATTTAAAATGGCCTTTCACAAAATTACACTGGAAAATATCGAAAATATTTAATTTCATTTTTTTACCAATACATATGTTTATCCCTACATAAAAATCATGATTCCATAAGCATAGGCGCTGACTGAACGCGCTTGCTAATTAGATAGGTAGGTACAAGCGACGTGCAGTCCATATAATCAAATAAGCTGAACATAACTATAAATCAAAATTACTATCTACCTACTGTTTTTTTTTTAAAAGAGATGCGAACATGGAAAACGTGTCGCATCAATATTCTTACTATTTTCAAACTAAGCTAAACGTTTGTACTGTGGGAATAGGACTAACTTAATAGTGTCCTGGGATGTGGATTGAACCACCGACCACCGGATCACTAGGCGAGAGTCTAAACCAGTACACCAACAAGCTACTCAACTTTGGCGCACTAAATTGAATCTGACAATCCTTAATCCCGTTGGACTAATAAAATCAAAAAAATATTCGGAAATACGTGGCTTGGACACAATGAAAAACAACGGGCAGAGAAAAGTGGGAGGCACTCGGGGTGGCTTTCATCCAGCAGTAGATATAAAACAGTTGATGATATCTATATTTTCTGTTTGAGCTAGTTTACGTTCACGTTCTATGTTCACGCCAAACAAACATACAATTTTCATATTATAATAACGCCTATCAAATATGATAATTTCATTCAGCCTGTCCGTCTCTCTGCCTGTATGTCTGTCTATCCGCCCGTAACTTCATTCGAATTCATGGCAAAATAAACTAATTAAACGGCCGGAGATGGGGTTTGAACCCCGGGCCAGCAATCCCGAACCGACCGCTTAACGTATGACCTCTACGTGGACCGCTAAAAATATACTAAATATATACTAGGGCTTAGCAAAGACACGAACCAATGCTCCGTCATTTTTGACGGATTATAGATAGTTATATTTATAAATTTGATAAACATACATTTATTTTCTATGTATAGTAGTTAGGTACCTACATTGAATATTAAAATAATTTATTACCTAATACAAAAACCTATATAAAAGTTTGTTAAGTTTTTTTCAAGATTGAGGTTTTATTTTTAACTAACCACATATAAGTAAGAAAGAAACCAAAAACAGATATAGGTACCTAAAATTGGCGTTTTCCCCTTTTTTAATTGACTGATAAGTTTAACACAACAATATATCAGCGGATACATCGTTATGCATTTCACCTCCTTTAGTTCTTGGAAAAAATTCTTCTATGTGCTCCATTTAGAACCGTGTATTCTGAATAAATCTGCATACATAACAAAAAATGCATTTTTTCTATTGTAGGTGGGTATTTTGTCTCATTGAGAGAGGGTTGCATCAACATGGATTATAGTAATCTTTCATAAAATGAATATATTTTTAAGAAAACGGGTTTTTTGATTGGTTGCAAACTCTAAAATTGATTATTTAATGGAAAGATTACTATAAACCATTAAAAAGGTAATTAGGTTTAGGTAAAGTTAATCTTTCCGGTAAGTAACCGGCCCTAAGCCATTGATTGATTTTATACATTGCAATGAATCTATCCAATATATTATCGAAATCATATATTTGGATACTTTTTACATCGATAATGATTATTTCTTTATATTAAATGATCATTATTAGATATCCTTTATTTTTTTTTTTTAAATTCCGTAAGTGTAAGTACCTAATTGTATCTAATTATTAAGAAATTCGTTTAGTTTACTTTTTTAATATCTAATAAAAGTAGTTACTACTACAGACGAACGAGTGATGTTAGTAATAACATAAGTACACCAGATAAAAATTGTACTATTTTTATTTATTTTTTTCAAGTCAATTATAATATTATATATGCCTTTATAATTAGGTATATCAACGATAAAAATTATTATATTTTGGACATATCATTTTAAATATGAAACAATAAAATCAATATAAAAACGAAGTATGAAAATTATTTTTACTATGTGACTTTCATCAAATCTAAAAATTCATTTAATTACCATCCATTGGAAAAGAAATCACAGAATTTTTATTGGCCAATTAATTTGTAACTGCGCACTTATACACGTATTATTTTTATGTGGTAACATGTTCGTTATTTCTCATTGTAATTTATAAATTTCTTTTTAAGCCAATTAGATATAAAAAATATGTCTTATTATAATTTGTAGGTACCTATTACCATTATACGATTAACAATTTTCGTTGAATTTTCTTAAGATTGCTTTCAAAATAATGATTTTAAAATAATATTATATTGAAAGTTTCTTGCTAAGATATATTAATATATGTGCATTTCTAACTAAAATTCCAACGTCAGCTGTTGGAAACTCATTTTAAGCACTGCTTGAAATATTTTAAAGCATCATTTGAATTATTCCGAAACGGGACTAAAATATAAAATTTTTGTGTACTTTTTTCCATTTTTTCATTCTTGAATATTGTATGTACATCTCATAAAGCTCGTAATGCCAATCAAGCTAATAGTGAACTAGCTGTAACCCGTCAAAAATGACGATACTTTTACATGCCGATTTCTAAAGAATAAGTATTTACTTATTTATATCTGACACCCATGAAATAGTAATAACGACTTTTATCAAAATATTTATATAACATTTTTTTTATATTTCCCCTATCGGGTGGAGCATGAAATGGTTCGCGTATTTTCTAAGTTCTACATGTACTGTATTTTTCACGGGTAAGGCAGGTTCGGTGATCGCTATCGCAGCAATATCGCTATCGTTACCACCTTTGGGTTTGCTGGCCCAAAGTTCAAGCCCCATCTCCGGTCGTTTACGACGTTACACGAAGTTACGCATAGACAGATGGACGGATGGATGGACGGATGGACAGACGGACAGACAAAGAAATTATTATGTTTGATGATAAGAAATAAGTCTTACGTATGAAGATTCACCTTTTGGGCAGGAAAACACTCATCCTCGAGAGTCAGCATGAAAGCACGCATTTGGAGAGCTAATTAGAACCGTTAGACCTTGAAGACCAATCCGGATTTTCACTGATGATCACAGACTTCCCGACAAAACGATCCTTCCTATACCAACGGAAGGATATAATACTTAGGAATAGTATTGAGTAAGTACGTGAGGAGATTAGAAGCAAATGCGCAAATATCCAATAGACGAAATTTAAATAAATGTTTTCTAACTGATTTTAAAGCCAGGCAGAGATTTTAAAATTAAAATACTTTTGATAAAATTCTTCTAAAACACACAAACATGCTTTAAAAATCATTTAGGTATCAATTGTGAAATTGACATTCTTTGCCAGATAATCATATTCAAATACTTCGCTCTGTGTTTTCGTCATATGAAAAGTGGCACTTTTGCTAGTAATCCCCTGAAATATCAAATATCAATTAATACAAATATATGAATACTTCGGTGAATTATTAATTGCTATTTCTGGATAAATTTATTGTTTCGGAAGTAAGTCTATAGAACTCCAAAATGACATATATGGAAGTAAGAACATTTGTTTTTAAGTTTTGCATTTTTAATTTTTTGTGACGCGTTTCACCTTGAGAGAGCATTATCAATCTCTGATATCAATCTGGATGAGCTATAAAAATGTATAAATTAAAAAATGTAGAACTTAAAAACGAGTGTTTTTATTTCTATATGTGGTATTTCTGGGTAAGTGAACGATTTGTGAGTAGAATAATTAATCAGTTCTTTTTTAATTTTCCCTTTCTCGCATTCCCGTATTAAGAGTAAACCTTGTGGTCCCTTCTCGCCGAAGTCGCGTCACGTTCTGGCAGTTACTTCTCATTACTCTCCACCTAGTGAGGATCTAGACTCTGGGCTGCACAGCGCAAGGGCGGAGGAACCGGTTAGTAAAAAATGACATTTGCGGAAAAATTACAAGACTAACGTCAGGTGGGAGTATGCTAATCTAGGCAAGGCGAACAAATTGAGATTTCTTGAAGATTTTCTAGACAAATTTCAATACTGCAAATGAATACTATTGCATTTTGAAAATAAAATCTATCCTATAGGGCAAATTAAAACACACAAAAATTTTCTATCAGTCCTATTACGATAAAAGATGCGTTTAACGTATGAAATGAGGTAAATTATTGTGCTATTATAGTTAAATTCAAGCTTTGATTTAGCATCGCTTGTCTATCATTTTTTAGATATAAATGTAAGTTATTATTATTATTAGTTATTAATTAACCAATTTCGCTATTCCGTAGGTTGGAGAAATTCCTGGTTCGTATTTCGGTGGCAACCATTTTTCATTAAAAATACATAGGCACAAAATAAGACTTTATAGCTAGATTACTGCCTAAATTATGAGTCGAAAATGTTCCAGCAACAGTGTCCTAATATTAATAGTAAAGAAGAAAAGCTACTCCAAATTGTACATTTTTTTTCTCAATGTTTCTGACTTATTTTTTGTAAAACATTAGACTATCACAAAAGTAACTTATTAATATTAAAAATACAATATATTTAATAACCTTGCAGAAATTTGTAAAATATTTCGTTTGACCTGTATTAAAGCGAATGAATTTTTAATAAGCATTCGATAGGTATAAGTAACTTTAATGGCAGTCCAATGTTATCCAAAACTATTAATTGATATTATTGCTTGGAATGTAGGTGAAAATTTACCTGTAGGTGGACTAGCTCCTGTATAAGTGTTAAATTGTTACCTACTTTCTTCTTCTTCGTTTAACTCTCAATGATAATGGTCATGGATCCTGCGGCTGGACATTGTGGATGAGCTGTCATTATCTAGTCTGGTCCGTGGCGTTTCTTTCGCACTTTAGTAGCAGGCCTTACATTGTAGTGTTAAGTTAGACCTTTGTGTTGGCATCCTTTCACGGAGTCTGGTATCCTCTAACCTCATTAGGATCAACAATTTTCCCTGAAGTGCCTAGTACCTAACATGGTCAAAATATCAAAGAATTAGGATCTATTCCATAGATGATTAATACTTCTATACTCGAGGCCTCCATTAACTCCAGTAACTCGTACTGCAGAATTTTTTTTATCTATAATCAATAGCTGGTTAGATAATAATTTGTTGACCCTCAATGCAGCCAAAACAAAATTTTTGACTTTTTCAATTACTGAGGCAGGACAGCCCAAAAACATAAATAATATTAAACTGCACATTAGTAATTGCGAAAATAATGTTGGTTGTAATTGCCCCAGTATAGGAAATTGTAAGTCCATTAGTATTTAAGAATAATTATTGACAGACACATGAGATGGGAGGAACACATAGATGGATTGACAAAAAGACTAAGAAAGCAGATCTAATTTTATTTAATTGATTTAAAGTACTTAGAAATATTTTAAATATAGAAAAGCTGAAATCTGTTTACTATGTCTTGTGTCAATCCATCTTAAGTTATGGTATTGAAAGTTGGGGGAGTGCATCGATTGTACACTTGCATCAGGTAAGTATAGCTCAGAAGGCCGTACTAAGAGTAATTCACCATCGTGACTTTATGTATCCTTCTGAACATCTATTTAGACAATTTAAGGTTCTGGATATTAGACAATTATACATACAGAAAATTCTAACAACATTCCATAAAAATATAAACAATCTGCAAATTATGCCTGAAAGAACACATATAACTAGAGAAAAATTTAATAAAACGGTCCCTAAATTGAGAACAACTTTTGGCCAAAGACTATTCAGTTTCCAAGCTCCTAGAATATATAACCTAATTAGTAAAAATATTCAAACCAGCAGTAATACCAAAAAATTCAGAGTAAACCTATTAAATATTCTTTTCAATACGGGTAGAGAAAACACTGAAAAGAAATTAATGGAAATTGTAAAATAAAACTCTTTAGTAAAATGAGTATTATCATTACATATTTTTTTTCTCTTCTTCTTCGTTTTAAATATTTATAAATTTTTTATCTTATTTGAAAAACTACTGTTAGACTAATGTATTAATTTATGTAATGTATTTATCTAATTATCTTATTTGGAAAACTACTGCTAGACTAATGTATTAATTTATATAATGTATTTATCTAATTTAACTTTTTATTGTATTAATTTAATTAAAATATTTGTATTTTATTAATCTAATTAAAAATTTTACAATGCACTAATTTACTTGAACTCTAAATCATTAATTATTAATTTTATATACTAATGAGTACCTATAGTCGAATATTGTGTTTTAAAATGAAATATATAACTTGCCCTAAAACAGGCCAGCCTAGTTGGGGAGTTACATATTTTATTATATGATTGTATGATAAATTATTATTGTATAATTATATTTGTAATGTAATTTAATATAATGTTATGTTAAATAAATAAATAAAAAATAAAATAAATAAAATTTTGAGGGATGTCACATTTCCAAACGGCGTAGTACATTATACCCCTACAGTCTCATTTTTTTTTATGGTTACGCTTCGGTACCTTTGTACAAACTCGTACCTACTTAAGTATTTAGTCATGGTCTTGTAAATACTATAGTCATGGTTATTAAATACTATATGGTGTCTTAGCATTGGTATGTAGGTACATGTCTATTGTTATATTTTAAATCAGATGAGAGAAAAAAAATATTTTCAGGTACCTAGGTAGGTATAGTATATAACAAGAAAATTATTTATTTTGACTTTAAATGATATTTTGCGACCGATAAGAAATTTCTGTCTACAGTTCTATATAGGTACTGTTGTAGCTCTAATGATGGACTTTGAAGTGAATAATACGGACATATTATTTTTATACCAAAATTATTAAAAAAATAATAATTATTCATGAATCACAAAGAAATGGTCCAAACATTTATAAAGTGAGAATATGCAATATGCATAAAAAGTTAATGCAAAAATACGATAAATTTAATTAATAAACGATTCAACGTTTTTTCAAATTAAAAGAATTATTTAGTACGTTATTGGTACCTTAGCAATAGGCAATAATTTGCTAGATAATAGGTAGGTACCTGTATATTTATTTTAAAATTGCAAACAATATATTATTTTGCATTAATCAATGACAAATATGGAAATCAATAACAATATTTCATATTTCCTACCAATTCAGTAATCACTCATTTTTATTTAAAAAAATACGATTCGATTTAATTTTTTCTTTAATTTATTAGCGCGCCATCAGTACATATTATGGAATAATCCAAGAATATGGTCCCAATGTTTCATACAATGAAAATAAGTATTTCACTATATAATTTAATGTCCTGTTAATTTAATCCAACTAAAATAATCGTAATCTAAATTAAACAAACCAAACCTAATAACCTAACCTAAGCTCATATATTGCCTACGAAATGTCAAAATATGCAGTGCATTTTTCGAAACTTTAAAGTGTAATATCTTATTTAATACTTTTTTAAACGTAAATTATCTTTCATTTTGTTATTAGCATATTCAATGTAGTGAAATAATCATTTTCGTTGTATATGCAATGGGACCATTATCTTGGATTTAGCCCATATTATTCACATTTTTGATCGAAATATTGCTCAGGATATGGATAATAAAACTAACTTGATTGATTTCCCGAGACAACGTTCGATTCCCCGATATCTTCAACATTATACGAGAAGCGTTTTACAGTTAGACCAAACAAGCACACTAGAAAACTATTGTATTGCATTAAACTAAAATGGTTAAAGACGTCCATGTGTTCGACTGTCGAAACGAAGTGCACTTTTGAACTCCTACCTACTTATATATTAAATAAAACAAAAATTTGATATCCATCAAGTTTTTACAAATTATGTGAAGTCATTTATTATATTGCAAGAAATACTCGTAGGCTGGTAGGTATCTAATTAAAAATATTAAAATATCTATTTAATTTCATAATGCGTCACATTGCTCACGTTCATATTATATTATTTGTTATTCACGACACAATCGAAATATTAAGTACATAAGTATGTACCAACCTAGTTTATGAGCTAATCAGATAATTGTGTTATTTTACTCGAGCTCGTATAATTATAACATAACATAATATTCATAGAACTCAAAGCACTCACAAACAAATGTTTTCTGTGCAACACACTTTGTGGAGTAGGTACTCGGATAAAATGAGATTTTATCCATTTACGAAGATCGATTAACTCATTAACTGTCATAACTCAATCGAATTTATGAATTAGTTTCCTATGTACCCACATTAAATATTACACAAGCGCCTAATACGTCCACGATATACAAAAACCGAAAGCACAAATTATTGCGCAATACCTTCACAAACCGGTAATTATGCCAACTCGACAAAATACGAAGATTAAAATAGACGTCGTTACACATTTGATGGTGGGTAGGTTGGCAGGACTGTTAAAAAAAACATTAACAACGACGTCATCAATCAAATATTCGAACAGCGCTTCCCGCCAATCGCTGGCCACGCCCCGTGTCACACCTCGTAATAAATTACATTGAAAAAAAGAACAATCCAAAAATTAAATAGTCCCGGTTCCGAAATATGCTCGGGCGCACGCTCCGACGCAGCTACGTACATTATAGCGGGCGATGCGTCGAGTGTGTGCGAGCGTGCGCGTATTAGGGAATAGAATTGTGATGGAAGAGAAATTTGAAAATCGTACGGCGGCTAAAGTGACAGCTCGAATTAATCATGGGGTCTTTACGCGTAGCTTTTTATGAAATTGTAATAATCATTAGAGTTGCTTTGTTTGAAAAGTGACGTTCGCGTGCCTATTTGAAAGCTCAATCTTTTTTGTAAATTAATTAAAAAATATAATAAATATATGTAGGTACCTACATATCTAAATGTTTTATTTAATTATTCCTTTGGACATTGAGCTTAGTGTTAATATTCTGATGGTATGTTAATATGTTCCGAATTACCCAATTAGTTGAGATATTATAGTTGAGATGAGAAACCAGCGCTAATATTCTTGACAATATGCGAATAAGTTGCGAATTTTAATCGGGACACAATGAGATATTTAACACGTGAGATATTTTTAAAAATAAAAATTAAATGGACAAAGTTTACAACATGTAATTAGGTAGTTAGGTACCTAACATGTACTTAATGAACTATCAATACTACAGGTAATAAAAACCCCCATAATCGGGACCAAACAAAATGAGGACTGCGACCATAAATCATAATATCAGTTGGGATGCGAAACGCCGTAAACGCTACGTAAACAATTTGCTACTTGCGTATGTATATACCAGGGATGTTACGAATGTCATGTTTTAGACATTCGCGAATGCGAGTGTTTGAAAGGCGAATGTGCGAATGCGAGTGCGAATGTTTAGAAGGGGCAAAAAAGAAATATCAAGGTGTGATTTTAATGATCGTGATAATAGACTGTAGAAACACTGTGAATTACGTAATCGAGGATTTGTCTATACTTTGGACATTTTCTGTAAATTCTAAATTACTTAAGGTGTCTCGAATAAACTGATTGTTTCGAAACCTTTTTAATCATCGATTTTTATTTATTTAAGGTTATACATCATCGAATTAACAACAAACAAATTTAATAATCGAATTATATATTAAAATAGGGGCGGATTATATATTAAAAACAATAATTTAGCTGCTTTATCACCCATGAGACGATTTCGTAAAGGCTCATATATCAGGCCAGCTACACTAAATAATTGCTTACACTGGCAGGAGGAACGCTGAGCTACTTACGAGCAAGTTCTGTCAATTTGTCAAATTTGGATTTCCACCAGTACCTACAATGGATTTTCCTCAAGAGAGATTCGTTTTTCTTTTAAATATGCATTTAATTGTATTTTATTTCACACAGCATCGTGTCTTCTGGCTAACATTCTACATCGGAACCTTCGCCAACACTTACTTTTCTTCCCCGGCGCCATAATACAAAAATAAAGTTCTAAATGACTATTTATAATAACTTATCCTAGCTTAAAATAACCCACAATTCGAAACTTTGTTAATTAACTTAATCACAATACCTGCTTATTGCTTGATCGACAAGTGACAACTAGAAACAAACAGGCGATGATGACCCGCTAAGCTCCGCCCACTCCTACTTGTCTCGTAATATATTCGCATTCGCTAAATATTCGCATTGTTTGATGCGAATGCCAGTGTTGATGCGAGTGTTTGAATTGATGCGAATCATTCGCATATACGAATGCGAACGCGAACATTCGTAACATCCCTAGTATATACTCATCACTCGTCAAAGTTGGGTGAAGTGTGTAAGCCAGTGTGTACGCCGAAAAGCTGTAAGAGGTAGACCTAAATGATGCTATTTTACGAGATCAATCACCGCTATTGATTATAAATTTGGTCATTTGAAAAACATTAATTAAATCGTAAGACTATATTCCTGTCTTGAGTCAAAAATGTTCATGTAGCCATGACCTAATAATATCAGGGCGTGCAGTTATAACAAGCAGCATGACGTTTTTCTTTATCTGAAATATTCCTAACATTCGTAATAATCTCACAATAATTAATATATTATTCAGATTTTATTATTTCATGTAATATTCTGCCAGATAAATATTTTATTTCGATTTTTTTCCCAAATACATGTTTACATAAAAGTTTAAAATTTCTTACTGCACGCGCCCGCCTAATATCGAACCGCCTATCACCAGATCACCAGGCGAGCATCATGACCATTACACCAACAAGCTACAATAAATAGCTTCATCTCTATGAGGCACATAAAAGTTATCTTAATTAATGATTTATATCAGTTTTGATTGGATAACGCTGAATAAAACACATACATCAAATTTTGTTCACTCCTACCACCACCATTTTAAAATCCTATTCAGAGGCACCTTTTTCGGGAATAATTTAAAATTCCGATCACGTGACTTCAATCAATCACGGCAGTTAGGGGTTGACAGGGCGGAGCGGACATTTTCACACCCGCCCCCCTCCCACTGTTTATATCGACGTTATTATTCACTAAACCCTTTGGCCGAGCGGGGAAATGGGAATTTCGACACAGACAACTTCAATTATAAAGCGAAGGAGTCCACCGTACCGGCCAACTTCAATTATCAAGACGGGGAGCGAGTCTTTAGCGCAATAATGAACGTAATAATTTTTCACTAAACGTCTTGAGGCAAGACCTTACGAGCTTTCTATCTTTTCTAGCTGGTAAGTAACTTTTTAATTTTTTTTTTCCAAATCGATAAATGGCTAATTAAGCAACCTACACATCAGAGGTGTGCACAGCTTACAAAAAAAGGGAAAATTAATAATTTCCATAAATAAATAAAATATTTATTTTAATATTATATATTCAATAGGGATGTTACGGAAGTCGTTTTATCGGAACCGAAACCGGAATCGGAATGGAAGGCGGAGGCAGAAGAGAAATATGCTAAGGGCAGGTCTTATAAAGTAAAATTACAAACATTATTATTCATAAATTTAATTTATATTGGCTTTAGAAACAATACACCTACCTTGGTGTTGACAATAAAAATAATCGAATTTTCTTAAATCTTCAACAGTACTAGTAATAAATTAGATCAAATGAACGGACTCCAAAAGAAGCAAATTGTATTTAATGAACAAAAGCCTCGCAGTTTTATCTCTGTCCAATCTATTTCTCAACGGGTCATAGATTAGGCCAGCACAACTAAAAAGTTGTTTGCTGCTGAGATTGGTGAGACGACAAATAATGGCGGACAATCGAGTTCAGGGATTGAAATTTTGTATTCACTTTTCACCATAACAAAGGATCGTCACTGATAGGAATACGTTTTTCTCTGTCACACTCATTAAGAAGACTTCAATATAAAAAAGTTGTCCAAAACTGCATTTTCGTCGGATGCAGTATTATCATCATCATCGCTACTCAACAATATATTTGATAAAATCATTTGGATATTGCTATAGGTATTGCTCCGACCTCCGATTATAACTTCCTATTTCAATTTATCGGAACCGAAATCGGAACCGGAGGCGCAGAATCAACCGGAAGTTCCGACCTTTCGGAATCGGAATCGAAGCTCCGTAACATCCCTAGTAGGTACCTACCTACTACCTATGTAGGTCCACGAGCTTATAAAAGGGAAATATCGTTTTTTTAAATAAAAGAATCTTTATTTTGGTCTAGAAAATACTTTTGTGAAGAGTACGAATACGTGCGTCACAATTACTCAGTTGCACAAATACTACCTATAGCACTACACCAAATACGCGCATTAATACGTCACGAAAAATCATGTGCGTATTAATGGACTCGTATTTTTAAAGATTTTTATAATAAAAATTATGAAATAAAACATTACCCCACATTATCCATACTGATTCATAGAACATTATGAATATTTATGAATCTATTTCATACCTATATGTATTTTCATCGATATTTGTATTATGCGATTCCGAATTCAAAAATCCCATTCATCTAGCTAAAGAATTTATTAGTTAGGTACAAATAATGCTGTGCATGTGTTTCCCATAATTTAAAGCAAAATCTGCCCCGAGCGTAGATACCAACTAAACTAAATTTGCTTTGATGAATGAACTTTGAATTATGTCGCTTGAATGAACTTTGAATTATGTTGCTTGCGCCGCGCTATGTTGGTGACTACACGTCTTTGTCTAAACAGACGTGTTCAAAACAGGGCACGCACGTGTTTCAATATATCTACTTCAACTAACTAACTAACTAACCAACCATCAGGCCGTAGCCTGCAGGATTAGACAAAGAGGATAGAACGCCATATTCCTCTATCTTGGCATACTACTTTTGTTTCGGCTACATTCATACATATTCCCATGCATGCTCTACGGTTATTGAGGCTTTTAACAGGGCCATCCTCCAATACTCGTAGAATCTGATGGACGCCCTTTATTCCTGTAATGATCTTATTCCATTTTCAAAATTGTTATTAAATTATATAAAAACATAAATACACTTTATGCTTTTTTAGTAAAGTTCTCTGAATTAGACTTTTTATAAATATTTTGATATTTTTATATTTCAGTTTATTTAAAATTAAAACTAATAAGTGCATCCATTAATATATCGCGTATGTCATTGGAATTAATCATTAATCAAAATATATAATTCTCTGCCTTACGATGCCCGTCACTAACGCTGACTTACCAGCAGGGGCGTGCAGTGAGAACAAGAAGCATGACTTGTATTTAAACACATATTTGGAAAATCGAAATTAAATATTTATCTGGCAGAATATTATGAATTATTAAAATATGAATAACATATTTATTATTGTGATACGAATATTATGAGATATATCTCTTATTTCGGTTTCTTTCAAAACATTTGCTTAGGAAAAAGTCACGCTTCCGGTTCTTACTGCACACCCCTGCCAACCACGTGGCTCAAATAATAATGAGATATATTATAATAATGAGGTATAAAAAGCAAAAAAAAACATAATTCTGTATATAATAATGTCCATCACTAACGTTATCAATACGCTACGCTATTACATATTATAGATAGCGCTGTTCTCGCAGCTTTAACTGGTGGCCGAAATATACCTAATAAACTATTTAAATCATTTTTGACGGGTTTACGAACGTACAGCAAGTTGAATATTAAAATTATTATTATTATTTAAAAATGTTTTTAATCTTTCTCTTAATAACCGAATAAAACATAATTATACTTATATATAAATAAATAGATTACTTGTCTAAGACCACTAATGAGTTTAAGATGAAATTTAAGAATGTCATTCCACAAAGTTAACGCCAATTCAATAAATAACATAATTATACTGTTTTAGAATGTAAATTAACATTAAAATAAAACACAACAATTTGTTTTCACCACTTTATAAAGTGGCGAATACAAAATGATTTGTGTTTTATTTTAATAATAATGTCACCACAAAGTTCAAATCTTCATTCAGAAGAAAAAATATTAACAAGCGAAAATATATTTTTACTTAAAAATTTTAATAAATGATTATTTCTTTCAGATCGATTCAACTCAACTTCAATGCCCACCTAGTACCTGCCTACACGCCTTTACTTTATAGGTAGGGAAGGGTGGTATGTAATATTTCAGGGTGGTACTATCATTTACGTATAAAACGTACTTAATGCAGTAATTTATTATTTAGCCAATGTATCCATCGGTACAATAATTCTGTAAGAAATTATATGTTATTACGTAGCATCAAATGATCGGTGTATGATTATTTTGTTTCGCAATTATTCTATGTAATTTCATGCAGATAAACTAAGTAGGTAACTAAATAATATGTTGAATTTTTATATAAGATTGACATAGACTACATACTTGTAAATCATTTAGCAAGATTTTATATTTTTTTAAACATAATTTAATAATATCATAATATACATGGAAATAGGTAGTTAGTACTAATTACCTTTTTTGATAAATTTGTATATACTTATTATTGTTTAATACCTATGCTATGAAGAGAATATAAACAAAAGCGCGAGAATGTACCTAACTGATTTTAAAGCAAAAGCGAAGATTTAAAAATTTATATATTTTTGTTAAAATTCCTTATCAAATTATGAAACAAACTGAAACAACTGAAAAACAAAGAAAAAAAATACAAATCAAATTATGAAATAGGTAATCGTATTAAAATATGACGCCCTGTAGGTACATACATATTCTCCTCATACGCATAGTGATGCTTTTGTTTCTAAATAGTTTACCTAATTAATTTAATATTTTTAATCTTCTTCTTTTTATTCAGCCTTCAGCTCTCCACTGCTGGTTAAAGGCCTTTTTTATAAACTTCCATCCTTTTCTGTTATTAGCTTCTTGTGGCCATTTCTTCCCAACCACAGCAGCACTATCATCGCCCCATCTCTTTTGAGGTCTTCCGTCGCCCATCTTATTCTCCCAAGGTTTTCAATTCAGAATTCTAGGAGTCCCATTGCCATTCTAACATCGCTGCACGATCTATGGTACCTATCCATTTCTCTGGTTCTATGCCTAATTTCATAAATTACTTTTTTTACATGCCTTCTATTATTATAGATCGTGCCAAGCCTTATAAAGCTTGCATATTTAGTTATAGGTATAATTTACAAGGGATAAAATATATATGAAAAATAATAATATTATATATATATTAACATAACAAAACTTTAAAAAAATAATCATATCATAAGAAAATAACAAAACTTAAATATAAACTTAGTAATGAGACTAGGCAACCGATCGAGATAATAAAAAAAACATGAACATCAATATGAATCACTGGGATCAAGATGGATAAAAAATCATGGAACAGCTCAAAGTAAAAATAACAAGGCATTGAGGCCAACAGTATGAGGCATGTGACTTGTCTAAATTTCCAGAGTCAAGCTATTTAATCGGAATTTCCTTATTTCCCTTCCTCTTCTTGTAGATTGGGTGATCTTTTTGACGTGCTCCGGTATTTTATTGAAGAGTCGTGGTACTGCGTTTTCTGTTGTTCTTGCTCCGTAGAAGTTGTTGATTTTTTTCTCATTGAGTTGCCTGTTTGTGATTTGCCGAGTTCTATGGCTATGATTTATTAGTTCCTTTTCTTCTTCATAGTGCTTCATGATTATTTTATAGTGGTATATTTGACTGACAGGGAGAACTTCGCAGTATTTAAATAGTATATTTTCATTTCATTGTTTCTGCTTTAGACTCTTATTTCTGGGGGTACAATTATTTTTAGGAGTCTTTTTTGCATGTATTTTTCCCATATGCGTTTTGTGAGTTCCTCCCCAACACAATATTCCATATGATAATATGGCTTCGGCTAGGCTAATGTATGTCATCTTCAGGAGTTTAAATGATAATATGTTTCTAAGTTCATGTAGTTTAACCACACAGACTCGGAGTTTTGCACATATATTTTGTATATGTGTTTCGAAATTGTAATTTTTGTCTATTGTTAATCCGAGGTATTTGTATGTATTTACTATTTCCAGTTCTTTGCATGAGCAGTTTATATTTTATTATTATTATGTATGCATTGATATGAATATGCATTTATATTAGTTACATTCCCTCTTTTGTTTTGTGGAGGTGTAATATAGAGTATTTTGGTTTTTTCTCTGTTTAGTATTAAGTTGTTATCGTGGGACCATTTTTATATTAGGTTTAAGTCATGTTGTAATAATTCAGTGACTTACGATACATCCTTCTTCGTGACTATTAAACCTGTACATCTGTAAATAGATAAACATCTCCTTCTAATTTCTTTATTCATTCTTCTTATTCAATGTAACAATGCCTGTTTTTATTGTCTTGTCTTCGCTTAGTTGGTCTTTTATTCTGACATATTTTTCTATTTTTTAGATAGTCTTCCAGCATTATTTTTTGTTTTCCTCTGATTCCTTCCTTTTCCAATGCTTCAATCAGTTTTTTGTGGTTTAGAGTGTCAAATGTTTTACTATAATCTATTAGTAGAAGTAACACATGTTGTTTATTGTTCCGGGCTTTTTAGATATTTTTTATATTCGAAATGTAAATAGATACATTGTGTTCATTTATTTTAATCAAATTTATAATAACCTTTTTTTAATATAATCACTTAAGATTATTAATTTCTTTAACCAGTTGGTTTCAAAACTCGACTCAAGAACGGAGGGTAACTCGAAACAGCATAAATGCTTAGATGGTCGACAGGTGTAATACTAAAAGATTCACGATAAAAGTTCACTCATTCTTGGTAGCCTAGTTGTCAAGGACATAAATAGTAAGCTGGAGGAACGACAGCTGAGCTGGTACAGGTACAGGCACTTAAGACCGAGACCACCAGATCACACGGTGAAACAGACAATGTCTATGAAGCTTCATCGAGAGTCATCCAGAGGAAGATCAAAGAACTCATGAATGACTCAATACTCCCAAATCCTACAGAGAAACGATCTGGATACCCAGATCCGAAATATATAGCCTGAGAACGAGAAGAGCCGACCCCAACAGTCTACCTAGGTAATGGAGTTGGAACAGTGTAAGGAAGAAGAAAAAATCGGTTTCAGAAACAATAATTTCTTCCATTAGAGTGATAATTCAACAAATAGCATTATTTTTTAAGTAGGTATCTAATGTAATAAATATTTTGTTATAGCATTATTTAGAAATATTAATAGTTATACCTAATATGATGCTGTACTAAGTAGCTATAGTAGATATATAGGTACACCATTTACTGGCAAAAATAAAATAAAAAGGTTTATTTTTTTGATGGTTTTAGCATTAACTTTGTGGTTGGACATAATTATTAATTTTAATTAATTAACCAACTTTGTAGTAACCATTTAAATAATAACTATACGTCTACCGGTTTCGATACTATATATATATTTTTTTTAGTTTTGCGTCCGTCCTAATGAAGACATAGTGGTATCGAAACCGGTAGACGTAGAGTTAGTTAAGTATGTAGTTAATACAAAGTTGGTTAATTAATTAAAATTGATAAAAAGATTTAAATTATTAGCTACTTTTAATTGCTTATGTTACTTACATAGATGTTGGAGGAAGACATTAATTTGATATACCTACATACCAAATACTGTTGATTTGAATATTAATAAGTCGATTATTTTTTTAGTTCGAACGTGAATCCAAGTTTTCTAGAATTCGTATAACCACTCACTTGCTCCGGTACTGAACTTCCCTTAAAGCAGTCGTGTCCACAAATGTGGACTTGCGATAGCGGGTAAAAAATCATTTATGTATTTATAAAATAAAAATAAAAAAGTGGTTAGGATAAAAATATACAAAAAATTTCTTAACTTTTTTGTTTATTTATCTTTAATAGACAATTGTTGTCTTTGTACAATTACATATAAAATAATTTAATTTCGGTACATTATTGATTACGGATAATACGCTTTGATTACGGTCAATCCAGACTATGCGGGACAGGGGAGTGGATAATTAGGAAAATTTTGATGCATAAAATCCTATACACATACCTCTTTTGATGTGCAAGTACTTCGACACTCGACACATTTTCCAAATTTCAGCATTAACGTGGGCAATTTCGCGTTATTAAAACTGAAGATAGAGATGTGGGTACCTACCTAATGACATAATTCACCGCAATTTTGATATTTCTCGCTCGGCGTTTCCCGATGGCAACACTGGGAACAAAATGCCGGACACTTAACCTCAATCTGCGGAATGGGCTTTAAAGTAATACTTCGCTTAAAAAGGGCATAATCAAATTAGGGACGGACAAAATGGTCGGCGAACCTTTTGGCGGGATAACGAGCCGGTCGTTATTGTAACGGCGCGTTACTTTCGGGCTGGCTAAGGCTGAAAAATGGAATTGTTTATAGAAACAAAACCACACGTAAAGGAAATGACATTTTGTGACATTATTAGGTACCTACTTAAATGAAGATTAATGTATTTTTTCCGAGTTAATATGATAATGTTTTGTCTATGATAGATACACATCGTACCTCTAATTTGAAGACTATAAGATAAGTAAAAACAGTGTTTCATATATGTATATGCATATCTAGTAGATATTAATAACGCATTCTCTCTAATTTCAATGAAAATGGCTAAAAATTGAAACTTGTAAGGAAAAAAGGCGAAACAAATCAATACTTGTCCTGATCTTAAATATAACTCCCATCAATTGTGCACTTATCACAATTTTTAATAGAAGCCTACAATCTTAAATATCGAAAAACTATTTCTTAAATCATTACTTAGTTATTTGACTAGGAGTGAAAAAATATTGTTCTCTGAACGTCACATTTTTCAAAAATGTATAAACTCCGCTACGAGTACCCAACTAAGCTTTAATACTTCACATGTTAATTAGAGATGAGGTTTTCGATGCTTTGAGTCCCGGGACTCGAGCTCGGAATAAAAAAAAAGATTGCTGGAAATATATGAACAAAATCGAAAAGCGATAAAAGAAATCGAGAAACAGATGTAAATTTGAACATTTTGGCATTTTTAAAATATCATTTTAAATAAAAAAAATCTAACGTATGTATTTAATTTCAGTATTTAAAAAAAATATATTATGTAATAGATTGATTCAAAATATGTACAATGTAGGTAGGTACATACAACATATTTAATTCAAATTAGAGTTTTTTTTAAATTTTATTTAAAATTTATTTAATCTGTAATTTTATTTAGAAATAGTTTTTTTGACGAAAATTCGTAATATTTGAAATAAAATTAACAATGTGTATTAAAAAAAACACAAAATCTTTTATTTAAAAAAATTATCAACACATCACGAGACCCGGGATCCCGGGAATGATCTAAAACTGCGATCGTGTCCCGGGAATTAAAAGTCCGGAATAAAGAAACCCCAATTCTGATACTCTCAAAACTTGGAAAAGTAGTAAAATAGAAAATTTAAAAAAATAACGTAGAAGTAACACGTCACACAGTTTTCGTTTTTCAGACAATTTAATGATCATCATGAATAATCTCAACAACGTTAACGCCAAATCTATCAATCATAACATAGGCAGGTTGAAAAAATTTTTGTCAGTAGGTATATATTATATATGTAACTCCCCCCAAAAATGATGTAATTCCATCCATTCTAAATTTTGTTCTATACCACTACCACCGCCCGCACATCACACCATTGCCTTTCCTGTACCAAATCATGCGTACTTTATTACTAAAACTAAATTCCGGGCAACGCCGGGCATGGGCCGCTAGTGATAAATAAAGCAGTATTAACACTTACACGTCTGCTAAAAAAATATATTTACCTATTTTTCAATGTTTATTATATATTTTTTTAATTTTAATTTTATTTATAATTTTAATTATATTAATTATATATATTATTATTTATATAATAAATTTTATATATCTTAGCTTTAATTTTAAACTTATTTTAACATAAATAAAACACATCTCCAAATAAATATGATGGGTATAAAAGCAAAGGCAGTTTTACGAACAGAATTTATTAACCAGCCCTGAAAAAGGCTTCTCCTTATATTTGTATTTATTCTTTATGTAGAGGCGACTTCGGTACGGTACCGATCTTCTGTTGCATTTAAATATACCTAATACGCATCGCTTTGTTTTATAATATTTTTAATTTTTTACTATTCCTCTGTTGCTTATTAATAACAAACTGAAACAATAATCAATTTGCAGGAAAATCATACATAGTATTGTATAAAAATAAAAATACTTATTCTATTCATACGTGGAAAATTAAGCACCGGAAATAAAGAAACAGATGCATTATATTAAATGCCATCCGAAATACTTTTGATCAATTGCACTCTAGTATCCTGAGTATGTCATATAAAAATATCATGAATACTCCCCCACACGTCTCATCATTATGCCTGGATTAAATTTTATTAAGGTACATGGTTACTAGATCTAAGTCCCGGAATGTAAAAAAATATACCTATCATCATTATTTTATAGCGTTAAATATACGCGCAACAAAAAATGAGTACCTACTGCCGAAAAGAAGAAATGTTAAAGAAAATGTTTTACATATTTAAATTGGGAAAACCTGTCTTTCTCACATCTTTCCCGCCTCCAGCTTCGCGCCTTCTAAAACCTCCCCCACCCGGCCGCCCCCGACATTCCGCAGCTCCCTGAAATTGTTTCATTAGCGAGGAACATTTTAACATGGCTGGCGTATCCTTAAATATTAGGAAAATGTATTCACTTTTAACAACTTTAAAGTCTGGCGGGGCCCGACTCCCGGTAAAGACCTCGTTACTCCCTTCCGTTGTGCGGACTTTTAAACATGTGCTTTTGTGCTAATAATTTCATGTCTCGCTTTTGTTTAAAATATTACCGGCAATTCTTTTTGAAATGGAGACTAAGTGTCCGGGAAAGATTATTGTATAAAACATTGTTGGGAAAATCTCACTGTACTTGCATGCGCCAAAGATGTGAAATTTTTACTTTTTTTAAATTTTGCTTCCATTTTTTACAGGCAGTCATTACTTACACAGAGCATAACAGAGCTTACAGGTAGATTCGTATATGAATAATGAGTATAAAATGAGATGATACAATGATTGTGGAGATAAACGACTCGAATTTTTTTCTTTTAATAATTCTGACTGATCTTCCGTAAAAAGTTAGAATATAACTTGTATTAAAGCGAAAAAATTTATAATTATGATATAAGTTACTTTTATCGGAACATTTTTAACTCAGAATCAATGACTACAAGAAGCCAACGGCCAACAACGGAGAAGGATGGAAAGGTATAGAGGAGGTCCATATCCAGCAGTAGAGAGATGAAGACTGAAGAAGAAGAAGAAAAAAGATTTAGGTAAGAATCTAACTTTAAAGTATTGTGGACTAGCTCTGTTAGACCATGTACAGTATTGTATAAGTCTTTGCATATAAGCTTGCAATTGAGTTAGTGTGGGTACAGTGCGTACGTAATACGCGCATTGTTTCGTTGTGTTAAGTTTACGGTTACGAGAGGGGCGTATCCGTAAACTTAACACAAGGAAACAATAAATTCGCACTGTACCCATACTAACTCAATTGCAAGCTTATATGAAAAGACCTATACAATATATTTAAATATAAATATATTCAATATTTTTATATACATACATACTCTACAGTTTGGTAGTCTAATTCAATAATCTGATTTATTTTGTTCATTTTTTTGGAACCTAGCCTAGTTAATATAACATTTGTACCTAAGCATGCACTCAGAAAAGTTCTGTATGATTATAATTTATATGAAAAGATATAAAATTATTTTTTAGTTTTTAGTAGGTACCTACCGATATTTAAATGGACCTACTACTCTTGGCTAAATTTTTTTTTTTCATGTAATATAATTTTAAGTCTTAATATAACCCTTCAGTAGGAAACTAGCGTCATTTTTTTGTGACCTCATTAACTCATTTATTTAATGAAATTATGATGGATTAATTAGTGAATATGATTCACGTATTGTTATTGAGAATATGTCTGTGTCCGAAATTTCAGCAGATTGACATTGGGAAGCGGGTGAAATATCAATTTTAAGGTTCCGCCAGAAAAAGAGACAAACAGATGAAGCTAATATAAGCGTCGTAATGTAGCCACTCCTAACGGGAAAAAATTGACGTCTCATAAATAAAGTTTAATTTACATGGAATCTGACGACATTATGTAGTCATCTATGCTTAATTAGTTAAAAACCGGTAATAGAAAGGTCGGGGTTTGAATCCCGGCGTTTACTTTATTTTTTATCTTCCTTAATGATTCATCTACATAATTTGATTTGAAATTATCTGAATCACGTCAATTGCTTTAGGGTGTATTATGACGCATCGACACCCGCGGCATAATTGAACGTTATTTTTGTCGAATAGTTTTTTTCTGAACCAAAGTTGTCCAGAGATATTAAAGATATAAATTCAACATCACCCTAATTTATCGAATTTGACAGTTCTGTTCTGATGCCTAATTTTAAAATTGAATCTACCGACTGAAATTAATAAGATTGAAATCGGAACATTTTTTCATACAAATATTGATGAATCTCGAAGTTACGTAGACATTTAATGTTCAATAATAATGAAAAAAATAATTAATCGAATTAACTAATGATCAAATCATGTCGATAATGACTTAATAAAGTATAGTCATACCCACTTTAAGTAAATGATGAAATATCTATATATTATAACGAAAAGTTTCAGAGCTCTAGTTTGTCGGCAAGTTGGTGAAAAACACGTTACAAGATTCCACCGCAACAAACAAAAAACAACAAACTGTCAAAGACAGTTAAATAAAAGCAAGTATACGTATATTTATTCATACAAACAATATAACCTATACATAATGTTTATAGGTAATATTACTTTACAATAATAAACAAGTTAAATATATTGTCATGAAATTCTAGAAACGAGAGGAACTGCACAGTATCGAGGATTTCCGAACGATTCTAATAATTTTAAATTATTTTGGAATAATCTGGAAAGCGGTGGAATACACGAAAACATAATAGAAGATTCGAAAAGAATGTTCTCTGTATATACAGTGATGACATCGCGTTGAGGACAATCTTTGTCTGAGAGCTAGCGAACACCATAGATGACTAACGAACGAATAAAGTGTTCCACAGACGAATGAAAGTTTGGAATTTTCGATAACTCAATGATTATTTTTTCAGAAAAATAATGTAACCTACTCACAATGTTTCTAATATTTATTAATAATTATTTGTGTTTTAAACAAATTCTTAAAAATGAGTTTATATAAAAGAATAAGAAAAGTTTTTGGCGGAAAATTAATATTATAATTTTCAACATCTTTTTAGGAAAACATTAAAATACGGCCCTGTATGGTGAAATATTTATGATTGTGATACTAACATTACCTGTATAAAATATTTACCTCAGAATGAGCACGACAATAAACTATTTATTCATTGAAAGATTTGACAGATATTTAGTCGTGCAGCATTATAATTTAAAATATGTTTTATTTCACTTTGTAATACACACAAAATATGAGTTATTAAATTACTACTATAGTTTCGAGAGGAGCAGTCCCTCTCATCATCAGGTATCCGTATCATATCAGTTATTATCTATAAAAGCTCCTCTCGAAACTATAGTAATAATTTAACAACTCATAATATGCGTGTGTATTACAAAGTAAAGTAAAAAATATTTTTAACAATTTGTTCATTTACATACATACATAGATATTTAATTAACAAAATGAGTTCAACCTCAAAATGACTTTGAAGTATCTGCCTATCGGTATCATTATACGAAGCGATCAGAGTTAAAATTCCACACTTCAATCATAAACACGGCGACAAAACTATCAAAGAAAACCACCCTCTCTTAATTCCAGCCTCCCTCTTTGCAGGCGTCTTCCCCGGAACAAATAATAAACAGAGAGCTCCTCGGCTGCTCCCCTGGCGGAGCCGTCTCCATGGCGACCGAGTGACGTCACGCCCCGGCGGCCGCCATTAAGCCAACCTGAAACTAATTTAAATTAAATCCTAGTGAATTACCAGCTCCCGCGCTACGCCCCTCAATCACAGCGTCGCGGCGCCAGGGGTGCAGCCGCTGCTCTCCAGAGAATACGATTTTAAATTATTTTTTAAAATATATTTTTCATCGAAACGATCATGCAATAAGGTGACCAAAAAATATTTTAAGTTTGCTTAATCTGATCATTATTGGACGACGTAACGGAATTTGTTAAATAGACAATTACGACAAGACAATTACTAGGTCTATGAAAGTAGGGATGTTGCCAGATAATATACAAACCATTTTATTGTTACGATAAAAAGAAAAAGAAGCATTCAAGTAAATTCCGGAAAGGTTTGGGGCTTACTCAAATAATCTAGAAAAGTAGATAACGGCCAGAAGTTTCTAGAGGTTGCCATAGCTATATACAGATCTCTAAATGCCACTACAAGTTAAAACTACGATCATCGAACGATACAGAAAGGGGTGGTTATTTCAATGGTTGGTTTCTCCTTGGATGATGAATACATTCATTTCCATTTTAGTAGCACATAACGTACCTAGGCTCAGTAAAAGAAATTAAAAATTAATTTTCAGGCGTATTCTATTATTGTATATGTAGGACGTTAAATAATTTGGAAGAATATTATATTTATATTTAAAAAAAATGCTTAATTTATATATCACTACCAGCTTCAAAATCTATTTATACTGTGTCACGGGAAGGACCATAGATGTCTCTTGCATAATCCATTCGAATATACAAAAGAAACTGATTTAAAACATACAATGGAGGATGTTCTTTTGGTTTAATTGGTGAACATTGCATTTTGTTAGTATATATTTCACAAGCCCTAGGCCATCCTATTAAGACTTCCATACAATAGCTTCATCTCTGTAAAAATTCTATAATTTATCTTAAAAAAAGTTTTTTATCATTATGATAATATTTTTTATTAAAAAAAATGTCACCTGCTCGACTGCACACCTGAGGCGATAATAGCAAAATAAGAATGCCCTCTTTCCCCGGAACTTCCGCCGCCGTGTGTCCTGGGGCATTAATTTTAACCCATTTTGAAGTTGCCAAGTAATTCCTGCACTCTCTTTCTCCCTCGCTCTTAATATCTCTCTGTCTGTGGACCACCCCGCCCGCCCGCCACCCTTGGCATTTACCTACAACTGGGCTTGTGCAATCAGGGATGCGAAAAAATGCACACATATTTTTATAGAGCGAAAAAATGCTCAAATGTTTTTATAGCGCGAAAAAATGCACAAATGTTTTTATAGCGCGAAAAATGCACAAATGTTTTTATACTGCGAAAAACTGCACAAATATTTTTATAATGCGAAAAAATGCACAAAAGCATTAATTTTTTAAAAATACTTAGAGATTTAGAAACAACTATATCATAAATATTTATCATTACTGACATATTTCTGTTTGTTTAAATTTTTTATTCTTTCTTTCTATATAATTAATATGCTCATATTTGTGAAGTTGTAATTTTTCAGAACAAAGTTCTGTGAAATATTTAATAACCAAATTAATTAATCAATTAGAAAGACATACAGAAAAATCTAATTCACGAAAAAATATTAGGTTACTACTGGGATTCGAACCCAGGTCACCTCCTTTCCGGGGCCGGTGCTCTGACCACTAAGCTATAGCAACCCTCTATGTTTCCGTGAATATATCGTCCTTATATGTAGTTCTTATTTTTATTAATTGATTAATTTTTATTTTTGTCCATAGAGCAATCCACTTTTTTGATACGGTAGTTGAAATTACTTTGCAATGCCACCACTAGATGGACGCCATGATTAATTGAATAATTCATATTTGTGAAGTTGTAATTTTTCAGAACAAAGTTCTGTGAAATATTTAATAACCAAATTAATTAATCAATTAGAAAGACATACAGAAAAATCTAATTCACGAAAAAATATTAGGTTACTACTGGGATTCGAACCCAGGTCTCCTCCTTTCCGGGGCCGGTGCTCTGACCACTAAGCTATAGCAACCCTCTATGTTTCCGTGAATATATCGACCTTATATGTAGTTCTTATTTTTTCGTGAATTAGATTTTTCTGTATGTCTTTCTAATTGATTAATTAATTTGGTTATTAAATATTTCACAGAACTTTGTTCTGAAAAATTACAACTTCACAAATATGAATGTGTTCTTGAATATATAATATCTGTTGTATAAATGTATGTCCAAATAAAAATGAATTATTCAATTAATCATGGCGTCCATCTAGCGGTGGCATTGCAAAGTAATTTCAACTACCGTATCAAAAAAGTGGATTGCTCTATGGACAAAAATAAAAATTAATCAATTAATAAAAATAAGAACTACATATAAGGTCGATATATTCACGGAAACATAGAGGGTTGCTATAGCTTAGTGGTCAGAGCACCGGCCCCGGAAAGGAGGTGACCTGGGTTCGAATCCCAGTAGTAACCTAATATTTTTTCGTGAATTAGATTTTTCTGTATGTCTTTCTAATTGATTAATTAATTTGGTTATTAAATTAATATGCCTTAGTATATCATAAATATTTATCATTACTGACATATTTCAAAATGTGGAGACCTGTAATTGGCCATCTATATTGTATCAATGTTTTCTATGCTTTTTTTTTGTGCTGTTGGTCTTCCATAAACATTAAATAAATAAATAAAATAAAAAAACTAATGAAACACCAAGAGATCCTCTAAGGAAAACAAGAACGCAAGAAGATGTACGCTTTAGGGATGCTGTTTTGAGAGCATGCTGCGAATCTTATCAACATAGAAAAGAGCTCCATTTTACAATAAAATTAAATGTTAAACAATGTCTATCTTCCACAATACGAATACAGGTACCTACATATATTTAAATATTTAAGACATTCAATTCAACTCAATTTATTCTATAAATAATGTATATGTTACCAAGTATAATTTTTTATAATGTATACGTTAACTAATACAGTGTATATATTTTAGTAATTCACAGTTACTGCATACACGTGCTAGTTAATGTATAGGTAAATTAACGATATTCAATACTTTGTACAATACACGAAAAACTTAAATTTGGTGACAGTAGTTTGAATTTGGCACAATAATACCGAAGGATCTGGAATTACCTCCAACTTTCGAGAGACGTCTGTAACGTTCCAGGAACATCTGGAATTTACGAGAACTTGCGAATAAACACTGGAAACATTTAGATAACAGCATTTAACCAATAAAAATACCACACACGGGAGTAAGGAGTGAGTTGTTTTTCTGTGCGCGTTGACAGCGATAATAAAAGCGAAAGCAGCCACGAGCAGCGGGTCAGGCCGGCCAAGCAAGCGGTAGCGGAGAGTTGCGAGAAGCCAGTGGTGCCAAGCGAGCGGTAATTCGACAGCGATTCTAGAAAGTTCTTACGTTGCGAAATAAATCGAAGCGAAATTAATAAGTGCGGAAATTGATGGAATATTCTAGTGAACAGTGAATAAAGTGTTAAAGCGAATATAAAGTGTTTATTTTACGAGTAATAAATTTTGTAAATAGTTTAATTTAAGGTAAGCTTTACATTTAATAGTATTAAGAGACTTAGTACTTTTGAATAATTAATTATTCAGTAATCAATAAATCCGTTATTGCATTCCAGCGTTTCCTTTAATTCCTCCTAATTTTCATATATACTCTCCCTGTATATTTAACATTTTATATAAAACACATATAAGAATCAAGAATACATATTAAAACTTTTATCAAAGCTGTAGAAGAATCAATTCTGTTTATTGAAAAAAAAACGTTTGGAAATCAAGCTTGTAAAAAATCTTAAGGAATATTACAATAATTATTAGGTTTATGCATAACACTCTTAACTCTTAACACTAAACTAAAAACTTGTAGCCACAGTCTCATGTATTTTTCTTCAAAAGTGAAACTATGGCTGCATTAAAAGTGAAGAAAGCATGCCCAAAATCTATTAAAAGCCATGATATTATAAACTAAATTTGAAAAATACTAATCCTACAAGAACATTTACTTTCATCTTTTTAAATTTTTTTTTATTGTTTAATTTTATTTTATTAAATATCCTATGATTCAGATCATTTTTTTCCTTTGTCTATAATAGAATTAATTAACACCATTATTAAATTGTAAGCATTTAATAATTACTATTACTCAATTTTAATTGGCAATAAGATTGATTCAAAAATGTTATATAAATACTAAATATTCTTGAACATTATACTACTGGAAGAGCACTGTCTGCTATAATACAGTAAACTACTAGTGTAGCAGGCAGGGCGTCAAATCAATTTAGTGTTTACTTGCTGCCAAGACTCTCAGCAACAATGGAAAAAGCTTAATTTATTTTTGTAAACATTTGTAACATTGAATAATTTATTCGATGTTTTTACTTAATTTGACGCATATTTAACTTTTGTCATAAAAATATTCATTTCTCGGCATACCGAGAGTGATTTGTTTGTTTCAAAGCTGGTGATACTAGCTAGAGGACAAATTATATCCTGTTGCTTGTAATTGTACAGATCCGGATGCACTTTTCCGAGTCTCTATACCCGGCCCTGGCTGCACGGGGGGGCGGTGGGCGGCCCACCCTGATCACGTCCACTAATTAGAGGAGCGCCCCTAAAATTAATTGCGTGATGGTACGAGCGAGGTGATTGGTGAAAATTCAGCCGAATTAATATCACATTTGCGTTTTAAATCATCGTGTTGTGCCAATTTAATTGGAATATAGATATCTATCTACGTTGCCCACTTATAGACATGTCTTTTGACTTACCATTTTGAATAAATTAAAAATATACGGGGCATAACAGAGGCAGTCCACAATACTTAGCAGGTGAATTTCTGTATTGATTATGAATCGAAAATTTTCAAGCAACCATGGCCTAATATCCATAGTTACGGAGTTAGGCAATATCGAAGTTTGCATATTTTTTTATATTTCCGATTTATTTGGTTACAAAAGGTTGAACTACCATTACAGTAAAAACCTGCAAATTCCAATTGGAATCGGAAGGTTTTCATCATTTTATTTATATTAAAGGGAATGAATTTTCATATTCAATATAAGTTACTGTAATGATAGTGCAACATTTTACAAAAAATAAGTCAGAAATATTGAAAAAAAAAATGTAAACTTTGATGTTGCATAACTCTATAACTATTGATATTAGTCAAGACTGCTTGAACATTTTCGATTTATAATTAAAGCAGGAATCTACCTGTAAAGTATTGTGGACTAGCTCTGTTATACCTTGTATAACGTGTGCTTTTATGTATATAATGTGGTTTCCGAAATATTTTAGTTTGTGTAAATAATAATAATAAATAAATAATAGTTTTGCTTTGCTCTGAAAAGAGAATATATTTTACTAAACAAAAGAACATAATATTTCACTTTAAAATTTAAAAATAAAAGTACGCATCATACCTGAAAAGAGAAACAACATTTAAAGCTATTATTTTATATTAATCAATTAACATTCACAGATTCTTTATCATTTATTAAATTATCATATACCGGTATATTATGATTAAAACATGATTTTTACAATAGGTCGATTGTCAGTTGTTTGTTTTTCAAAGAATCAATTCAAATTAAATGAAGATCAGTAGGTACCTACTGAAATTTTATCAAGAAATTGTTGCAGAAGAGGTATATCGATACGTAGTGTAAGAAGAAGCAAAAACATATAATTTAACTATCTTCTTTCTTTCTAATCATGATGTTTAATTATAAAAACAAATAAAAAAATTTTTTATTAAAATAATTAATTTAAATTTGTAATAGAGGTAGATTCCTTGGCAATGAAATGAAATGATTACCATACTATTGAGATAATAATATATCACAATATTCTGTCAGCTAAACATGTAATTTGTATTTTTTTTCTCAAATATTTGTAGACGTACAATTCATACTTCAATGTTTTGACTGCACGCCCCTGGCATTCAGTCTATTTTCTGTGAATTCTGATTGAATAATTCAAAATACACCTGCTTTTTATTTTAACTTTTAAGTACATAATAATATTTGCTTATTTTTCAGTATATACTTATTTACGCATAAACTACCTCTGTTGCATCTTCTGAATATCCGTATATTTGTTTTATGTTATTGGCCCAATACTAGAACTCGATAATTGAAAAAAAATATTTTGAGATAATATGCATGATGACAGTATTTAAGAATTAAAGAAACAGTGATTTTATAGAAGAAAATATTTTGAAAAGATTCTAAAAAATGATGATGTTTTAATATACACATTGAGATTAATAAGATTTTCAATAAAATAAAAGTATTTATAAAATTCTGTTATCATTAACTGAAACACCGATCAGAGCGAATGACGTCACGCCTAAGTAGCCTGAACTGTTTACTTAGGCTTGACGTCACGTAGACGCCATGGCAGCTGCGGGCGTTTTCGCGGAAATTTAAAAATAGGTAGATGAAAATGCAATTATTTGCGTAAAAACTTAGTTAATTACTGAAATAATGTAATTTTCGGTAATAGTAGACGTGTATTCATAATATATTTTTTTAAATAGAGATGTGAACAAGGAATACGTGTCATATCAATACTCTTACTATTTTAAAACTAAGCTAAACGCTTGTGCTACGAAAATAGGACTAACTTGCTGGTCTGGAGTGAGATTCGAACTTTTGGATCACGAGGCTTACCACAAGACCTACAAGCTGCTCTATAATATAGAAGGTTATTTCAAAATCTGTCTTCATGCCTATTGCATTTAATGCTTATGTTTGTTAAAGATCCTCTTCTCTTCAGTAATTAACCTTTAATGCACCATTTTTCTAATATAAGTTAAAAATAATCGAAATAAATTAAAATGGAAGATTGAAAAATATTAAAATCAACGAAAAAAATATTTCAATGAATATTTAGTTATGGCACTTAATCTTTATACATTTTTTGTCTATTGATTTTTTGGTGTAAATATCTAAAAACTCCCATAATTCTAATCTGAGTTTTGTAATTCTAATATTGAGCTCACGATATATTAGAATACACTGTCACAAGATGATAGAGGCAAAAAGAACTGCACGTAATCGAGCATTTTACAACACCTCACACCTTTTACACTGAAGTGGAAATTACCACATAGCTTTTGCACAATCTATCAACACAACACATTCTATCAAAACAACACAACACAACAACAAACGACGGGTCTCTATAAATTCGGGGCATCATACTACGCAGTTTAGAGTTGTTTGACAAGCGACACGCGACCATAGAAGCTAGCGAATCGGGAACCCTCGCGATATCATAAACAAGTAATAGACAAGAGTAAAGCGAAATAGAAAAGTAACTACCTACGTAATCGTGAAATATTTAGGAATGGCAAGTAGTGGCAATTGAAAAATTGGTGTGAGTTAAAGAACGGTGCTAAATAAAATTTTGATTGATATCTAATGTTAAGAATATCTTCCCATTGAAGTCTCTCTTCACTTAACGCATATAATTGATAAAGCTGTCTTCTGCTATAGATTACAATTGATAAATACAATATAGGTATATTATAAATGTCTCATAGAGACGAAACCATATTTTTTTTAAATGGAAAAGTAGGTATGGGAGGCTTTTTAGGTGTTCACAGAGCTTACGACCCATCGTACGGTTGGCTTAAGTGAGTATTTTACACAATGTAACGTTCATCAATTCCACCCTTGATAGACTACCACATCTATCAACTTTTTGAAAGTTGTAGGTACATATGTTTAACTTGCACAACTTTTTTCGAACATGAGTTGTGTTTATGTACAATTGAGTTGTACCTATATAACATGCACAACTTGTTTCGAATATGAGTTGTATTTATGTACAATTTGTTTGGGAACTCCATGTGATCACGAAGTTCTCCAAACTTATATCGGAAACGATACATATACAATAGTTTACTATCTTATTAATGTTAGTAAGCCTATTGGCCACTAATGGATGCCCATTTTGAATAAAAATATTGTTAATAGACTAGACGCGACCCCTTTTAAAATATATGAAAGCGGTGGCGATGTCGGTTAAAGTTTTATATAAAAATTTACATGAGAGGGCTCCCAAGTAATTTTAAAGACATTCCCGTATTAAGCTCCGAGGCTGTGGAGAACTTTCCTCCGCGTTATTAGCAACTTGAAGGTGGGTAATGACGAATATTACGGGTACGTCGTAGGCTTGCTTGAGCCTGCCTACCTACTTATAAACCTTCATTTAAATAGGCTTCGCGTACATAATGCAGCGGCGGCTCAGTTCCGTGAAGAGAATTGTGAAAGAAAATTTCAACCTGTACCTGCAACTCCATCCGAACGTTTTATTTTCTTTGGCTCGCCAATTCACAATACTGTAGCGAGGCTAAAAAGAATCACGCACTCGTGTCAAGTGACAGTCGTTTGAAATGATCACAATACTACCGAAGATTCCAGAACGGCCTAGCATAATCTACGGGTTACGGGAAACATCTACAAAAGTCTGATGGGTCTTGGCCTCCTCAATAATTTTTCTCCACTCATCTCGGTCTAGTGCCAGCTCCTCCAGTCCCGAAGCTCTAAGGCGGAGATGTCTTTGAGGACGTTGTCACTCATCTTAATTTGGCCTTCCTAAGCTCATTCGCCCTATTGGCCTTGAGTTCAGCAGGGACTTTGGTGCCTGATGCTCGGACATTCTCTCCACTTGATCCAGTCACCTCGCAGTTTTAAAAATTTTGTGACGTTTGGCTCCTTAAATAAAGTATAGAGCTCATTTTTGTAACGTCTGCGCCAAAGTCCATTTTCTAGATACACCTCAAAATTTTCCTTTCAAAAACGTCCAGTGCTCGCTCATTCCTCTTAGTTAGTACCCACGTCTCAGTTGCGTACGTGAGCACTGGCCTAATAAGCGTTTTGTACACTAATATCTTGGTGTTTCTGGACAGCAGTCTGGATTTTATCTGCTTTTGTAGACGAAAAAATAAATTATATGTAGGGTATAAAAGCAAAAGCAACAATATTCAAAAAATAAAAAAATGTTTTGAATGCAGTCGCCGAAGATTTATTAATTTAAAATGTACTGAACTCTAGATTTTATATATTTATCCCTTCCAAAATCATTTTACCTATAAATTTATGTTTCCTTTGAAATCTTGATTCAGTACAACATAGATTTAATTTGAATAAATTATAGAAGTTTCACAGAGACGAAGCAATGAATATGAAAAACGTGAATGGAAGTCTTTTTATACGATGGTCGAGGGCTCACAACCTATATGAACTGGCTTAAGTAAACATTCTACACAATGCAATCACCAACTCCACCATGAGAACATCCACACATTATCAAATTTTTGAAAGTTGTAGGCATACATTCCAAATTGTTCAGTTCCAAATTTTAATCCTTCATAAATTGAAGCGACTGTGCTAGAGACATCTGTAGTCTTTTCTCATGAAATAGTACCATTACATAGATTTTAGATTTCATATACATAGAAAGTTGCCTGGCAAGTCCGTATTACAAGCCTCAGTATGATATTCCAAATAAATATATATTTCCTAGTTTAAAAAAGATTACTTACTTACTAGAAAAATTTCTTTTGTGTTCATTTTTTGCATCATAACAACACACATATTTTTTGCGCACATTCTTTTGAATGAGGTCTAGCTATAGTTTTATATGTCTTGTATTAAATTATATTAGAATATTCTTAATTTAAATCAAATTCTTAAAGGAACCTGAAATGTTTTATTGTGAGATGGTTCAATTTATTTTCAGAATATGTACAATCTGTGTTGCTTCATTTTAATATTATTTAAATACATGAAACTTAAAGTGAGGATCACCGTAAGTAGGCAGTCGCTTAAGGCCTACACGGGCAAAACAACCAAAATTCAAGCACAAATGCAAGAAAAATAAACTCACCGAGTAAAAAGTTGCGGACAATTTAATAAAAAAACAGTACAATCTTGTGTTAAAAGTTGGCTCTTTTTTACGAATTCCGAGCGGCTTGGGCGAGTGTTGGATTTTCAGTGCGGGATTTAAACCTGGTTGAATGTCGTTAGCTCAAAATGAGGGGTGGCGGTGGTTGAGGTCGGAAGGGGATGTACGGAGGGGAGGTAATGGTCCCGTGGAAGGGAGGATGACATTTATATTCATGAATCTCATACCAAACCGCACAAACGGCACTTGCTTACCTCGCAGCTTCCCAAGATGTGTTTGGTTTGATTTCAACCAAATCGAGATGGACGCGGGTTCGACGCCGTCCCCGTTCTGACGAGAAATTTAAATAAGCTGCATCTAAAATAAAATGTATTAAATGTCAAATCCCCATTATTGTGCAATTTATTGAGTATGTTGGTGCGGTAAACATTTTTTTGAAATAAAATTGAAAATTCTGAACTAAAATATAAAAAGACAACTCTTCGTAGTGTGTGTGTGTGTGTGTGTGTGTGTGTGTGTGTGTGTGTGTGTGTGTGTGTGTGTAAGTGTGTGTGTGCACGTGTGTGTGATCTGTATCATAATTCATACAATGTGTATCTTTGATAATTCTCGATATTTCCAGTTTATGAGAATAACCATACGAGAGATTTCTATAGTGCGTAATTCCTTCTGATTGTACCATCTCGATAATCTACACAAATTCTTCCTTTTAAAATTCTGCCAAATTCTAACATTACGTCTGCCATATTAAACATAATTCAACATTCATCAAACATATATTTAATTCTGACATACACCAGAACAAAACTTGAATAAAACCAAATATAATTATTCTCATCAACTGACACAAATTAATTTGGAATTCACTCCTTACAATACATCACATATACGCAAAACAACACATTACTTAGTGAATTAAGATTTCCAGTGAAGAACAAAAAATTCTGGGAAAAGCTCTTAAAAAATACTTCTGATTAGCTATATAAACTAGTGTTTTCCTTCATTAGAAAATATGTATCCATTATCAACATCTCTATACAATTTTTCCTTTTCTGTTTTTTTTTAAATATTTTTACTACTAGTATTTTTTTACTAGTATTTAACACTTTACATTCATAAGTCTATTACTAATATACTATCTATAATAACCTACATATTTACATTTACATCTAATCTAATCTATGGTACAATCTATAATATAATAAATAATACCTCTTATGCTCTACAATTCTATACTATTTTTACAATAATTAAAGCATTTGTTTTTAAATTCATTCATCTTTTTTATACTCTACATTTTTTCTGGCATCTCATCATATATTTTAACAACTCTGTTTAATAATAGTTTCTTACCGTCATGTTGTTCATCCCAGAATGAGTTTTCCAACTTATTGAAAATAAAATAACCCGTCAAAAACGACGGTACTAAGTGTGACGGTGTCGGTTTCTAAGTAATAAGTATTTATTTATTTATATAAAAAAAGAAGGAAAACAAGGAAGGAAAAAATTAACTATAAAGTAGTTATGAACGTTACAGGCAACGTTCATAACATTGGGATAACAAATGATGTGTTATAATGTATTAAAATTAATTGATGAATAAAAAATATCTATTACTTCTAAAAATATTCAAAAGCTGTAAAGGGTTACAAAATGGTCGAAGGAATGTTTTAGAAGCACGTAGTATTAAGCCTTGACGATCGTTAGCTTTGGTGTGTTAAGCTGGAGGCCGCAAAAGTATAGGTTGTTGGGTTGAGGAGGTTTCCGTCAGCCGCAGGATTAGTGATGAGAAGTTGGACGATCAGATGAGTTTGGGAAACTGTAATCCACTCCAGTTACCGCGGCGGAATATGCAGATGTCTAATGCAAATGTCGGTCGCTTTGCTAAGGACCTGTATCATTGCTGCGGATCCTGGGGCACTTAAAATAATAATAATTTAGTGCTTTGTTTAACGACGCAACTCTAATACAACAAGGCTTCGCAGATGACTACTTGTTGTTGACGCTTACTTTTAAGGCTTTTACAAGTGTGTAAAGGCGCCAAGTAAATTGGCATAAAATACGTTGTGAATAATTCACCAAACAAATATCGTATTTTTATGTTTATCCCAAATACCTTTATTTTAATCAAATTTGTTAGCAGTAATAAAAAGAAAACAATTTGTACAAAAATAGTATTAGTAGAATTATCAACGTGTTTCGGAGCCAATGATCCTTTTCGTTAGAATATATATAGGTACATTGAAGTCGAATAACTACCTAATATGAAACTTAAATGGTAGTTATTTGCAAAAGGATTTGGTTATTTATAATATTTAATTTACAATTAATACATTGAAAAATATATACAGGGTGTAACAGAGCTAGTCCACAATACTATACAGGTGGATTCCTGCCTTGATTATGAGTCGAAAATGTTCAAGCAACCATGACATTATCAATAGTTATAGAGTTGTGCAATATTAAAGTTCGCAAATTTTTTCAATACCCATTTCTGACTTATTTTTTTACAAAATGTTGAACGATCATAACAGTTACTTATATCGATTACGAAAAATTCATTCATGTATTTCATTTTTTAATCCAGTTTTATATATTTATCTGAAACAATCTCATACACCTCACTCCACCTCCCCCTCTAACTCCCACTCCTAACCCTCTATTTAATATATGTTCTCTTTATTGCTTGACTTAACATTTTATGCCGTGGATCTCTATAATTGGTCTACGAATTACCCAATAAGTTATGCCATTATAATAAATTGTACTGTTGAGATTCCAAAAATAAAAAAATAAAAAATTACGTAATTTTATTTCTAAAAATTTTTTTTAGAACAAAAATATGTTTCTACATAAATAAAATAAAAATACCTGGTTTGGAACGAAATTTTGAAAAAAATAAAAATACGCCGTCTATGGTAAATACATTTTTATTTACTAGAAGATTTAATAATGCAACACTTAATACTATAACTGCAGTATACTATATCTTAAATATACGCGAAGGGTGACATACTTCGGCAGTGATCCAATCCTTTAGGGCTTTAGTTCACCTCTGCACAATTTTATACTGTGTGGGGTCATATCAATATTTGACTTGAACCCCCGCCCATAGACCAACAAGCACAGTACAAGTGAACTATTTGGGAATATGAAATTAGACTTAGAATTTCTTAAAACATACCAATATAAAAAGAGATAAATTTTTATAAGTTTGGATGTAGAAGGTAATCTCCTAAATTACTCATCGGATTTCAAAAATTATTTCACCAATATTTAGAATGGACTTTCAGATTGGACATAGACTATAAATTGTCCCGTTAAAATAAAAGGGCTTTTCGTGGTGATCTATTTTACAACAAAGGTCTACAAAAAAATGGTCGAGCGATGCGTTTTTACTAACACTGCCTTAACGGTAAGAGATATTTAAATACTTTCAATAGAGAAGTTGTAGAACTCAAAAAGTTATATAAAAAAATTTACAAAGACATATTATATCTTTATGTAAATGTTAATACGCAGATTGATAAAACATAACTAAAAGTTATTAAAAATCTACGCGTGTAAAGTCGTGGGCACAGCTAGTGTATAATATTTTAGTAAGAACACTTTTTAATAAAATATTTATGTACAGAATGTACGTAATACGTGTATGTTTCATTAGATTAACGGAATCCCTCTTTCTTTGTTCCAACTCGCGTTAACCAGATCTCGTATAAGATCATTAAAGTTAATTGCACCAACAAACTAATTGCTCTCTACTATTAAGCCCCCTTATATAATATATCTAGAATTAATTGTAGCAATTAGGGATTATCTATGTTTCTATTCGACATGCCTATAATATACTTAATGTCTAAACGAGGTTTGAAAGATATGTGTTTCAAATTCAATCAGTATAATTATTATTAGTACCAATCTAGACATTTTAACTCAAGAATTTGTACGTTTATATCTAGTTAGCAAGCCATCTTCGTTGTCTATATATTTTTGTTTAATTTATTTATTAAAGCATATATAGTGAATACATAGTCATTTAAATTATATTTAACTTTTTTCTTTATAATTTTACTGTGTGCTACATTATTGTTTTTTAGTTTAATGTAAAAGTTAATCACAGACTTCTTAACTGGACGGAGGTCTGCTGTAACGGAGTTAGGTTATTCTGTTATGTGCAGTAGTAAAAATAATTAAATTTTGAAAATTATTGATATTACCGAATTAAATAAAAAAATATTTTAATCAAAACAAATGTGGATATTTTTTAATTTTTAATTTTTTTTTAAAATTGGAGAATTTTTGGATATCGTGGGCAGCATTAGCCCAATTGTCATAATTCCCGACAGATTGGTAGCCATATTGAATGCTTAATTTATTTTTGGCTTTCGAAATGGTCACACGTATTTTGGTGTAGGTACCTACTCGACGATATTTTACTTGTGGAAAAAACCAAAGAGCGTGTTTGAAAGAAAGTCTTTGTCGTCTTATAAATTCAAGACAGGATTTGGACTACTTTAGTGTAAGTCTGTCCATCAGGTTTGTGTTTTCTGGGGTATTATGCCGTGTTATTACGACCTTTCGGGCCGATGTTTCAGATCCCATTGCAGGGTCCATCATCAGGGCTGATGTACCCTGCAATAGGATCTGAAACGTCGGCCCGAAAGGTCGTAATAACACGGCATAATACCCCATAAAACACAAACCTAAAGATTCTGAGTGGCCGTGAAAACCTTAGAACATTCTTAAGTCTGTTCAGATTCAAACAATCTCTGATTAGATAGTCTAGATCTTGTCTCCATCTTGTTAGTATTTTTCATTTGTCCTTGCTTTTCTTTTATATTGCTATAACTTTTATTCTCTTGTATTTTATGTTGTTCATGTTATGTAATATATTTTATAAATAAAAAAAATAATATGTATTGTGCCAAGATAGAATAGCGTGGCGTTCTTTCCTCCCTGTCTACCATTGCGGTAAAATGGCGTGACGGTTGGTTTGTTAGAAAACGATTTTTTACGCTTTAACAGGTCAAGAGGCCCTATTACTGAATCGAAGCACATCACAAAAATACCCAGGTTTGAGTGTTTTTGTGACGTGTTCCAAATCACAAAGATTAATGGTGACCTCGTCGTGAATCGAACCCGGAACTGTTGGTGTGAGACGCCAGTGTTATACCCACTTTGCTAGGAGGGCATTGAGATTTATCAACATTGATAAGATAAAAACAAAATCGTTGAACGCAACTCGTTTGCGTTTCAGAAGTGCATCGAAGATTTAAAAAAATCCAGTGCCGGTGTATAATATCTGATGACGACTATTTTAAAGGGGATAAAATTAATATTGATGAATAAATAAAGATTTTTCGAGAAAAACCAAAACCATATACTTTTTAATCAATCCTCATTAGAAAAACATTCAGAAAAATCTATAGACATACTTTTCAAAAAAATATTTAGTTATCAATGGATATGAATAAAAACATTTCCGTGTGATACTTTACAATGGTTTTTTTATATTTATATATACTATAACCTTACTTACTTACCATCACGCCGTTTTCCCATGGAGGTAAGCAGAGAGGATAGAGCGCCACACTCTTCTGTCTTGACATACAACTCTCGCCTCATCCACATTCATATATCTTCGCGTGCAAGCTCGACGCTTGTTGAGGATTCTAACGATACTTCCAGTATCTGGTTAATCTAGTCGTTCCACGTCTTCTACTATCGCCTTCAACACTCGTGTTATATCTTTCTTACCAATATTTTCTCATTCACTCGGTCAACATGCTCAAACCACCTGAGCGACCCTTTTTTAATTCTATTAATTATGCTAAGATCAGCTTTACATTAATTCCTAATATCTTCATTCTTTACTCAATCATAAATGGATTTTCCACAGGTCTAAGGAATCTCATCTCCACTGCATTCAGTCTACTTCTGTTCCTCTTTTGCCAGCTCCAGGCTTCACTACTAGTCATTGTAAGAGCGCGTGGAAATATTTGTTCATATGAAAATTGATAACCTTCGTCAATCCATCAATTTTATCTGTGTCGACTTTTAATTTATTAAATTAATCAGATTAAATTACCAAGTAGTAAAACTAATGGGAATGGGAATTTCTCACTTTAATTTAGTTTAAAATATTTTTAACCAACAAATACTTAAACGTGATTTTTAGTATTTTCAATAAATTTCTTTAATGACTTTAATTTCAAAATCGCCATCTCGCGTTGTCGCAGATGCTACCCATGACAAAATAGACACTAAGTACAAAATAACGCTATTTTTATCCCTCTCTACTACTGTTTTATTTTATTTTTAAAACCTAATTTAGTATTGATGTAAAAATAACACTTAAAAATGCATTGTTTCGATAAAGCACATCGCCACGACATCAAATATTCCACTTAGAAATCAGATGACCATAATTTATCCCGGGATTACATCCAAGCTGTTGTGTTTTATCCGCGCGGTGACCAACGTTTGCACACTCAATCGTGGGATTGCAATATTATATTTGAAATTTGTTTGCTTTCATTCACAATTTTCGAAGAAGCTTTTCTTGATATAATTTTTTGTCTTAAAAACGACACATGAAACATGTTCCTTATTAATTTCAAACTAAACTTAACGCTTGTGCTAAAAAATAAGACCGATTTGGTCTCCTGGAATGAGGCTGGAATTTCTGACAACTAGATTAATAAGCGAGTATCTTAACCACTAGGCTAACAAGCACGTAAAAATGAGATAATCTATAATATTGTTTTTATGATTTATACAATGAAACAAAGTATCATCTTTAAATACGAATTTCGGTTAATTACTTATGTATATATAAGAGTAATCACTCATTGTTTTAGAGGCGGGCGGTTAAAACATAGCATACCACAAAATGGTAAAAACTAGTTTTTTGTCATATGAATGAATTCTGTACATGTGATAAAAAATTTTTTGATCATCATCGAAGACGGCAATAACACATACTTATGGTATCCCATCAACTTTATCTCAAAAGTTACTTTATATTTTTAACTTTTATACTCATGTTTTGGTGCTATTCCTGATACTTCATATTTTGCTACTTATAACTTATATTGTTTAATGTATGTTCTTTTTGATTTTATGTTATATTTTTTAGGTAAAAGCCTATACACATTGCTGCTCTTTACTTTATATTTTTAACTTTTATACTCATGTTTTGGTGCTATATAGATATTGTTTAATGTATGTGCTTTTTGAAATTTATTTTATATTCTTTATGTAAAAGCCTAATGGGCGTAAACAAACAAATAAATAAATAAAAAATAAAAAAATTAGGAGGACACCATGTTACCACGGACAAAATACCAACTCCTCATTCAAATCATCGTTTCCCCCGATGGTAGGAAGCCACATTCTGTGTCCTGGCGTAAACTTTTTACCCTGTCCATATTAATTCAATTCCTCAGTCATTTTGAATGCAAACTAAATTAAAGTGTATTATCTACATACACATATTTTTTAAAATAATGCATAATTACCTAAAAATATACGAGCGCTCTTATAGGTATAAAAACAATATTTATCAATTTTTGACAATAACAAATACAAAAATATTTATAAAATGTCTCTTAAAATGTATCTGACACGTGGTGACACTATTTCACCCCCCGAGTTTACAAGGGATGATGGAATCCCGAATCCCCGGCGTGCAATGTGTTTTTATTTAGTTCGGCGCTTCGGGACCCCCGAGACACCCCTCTTCGGGGCAGTTTATATTATCGTTGTTATTATTGTGTAAGGAGGATGTACTGTAGGTGCCCATAACAAGGGAGGGCTTTACGGCAGCTTTAGGGCGACACTTATTGCGAGTTATCTTTTATTTGGCGGTGATTCGATGATGAATTATTTAAGGATTTTAAAATTATTCATATTTATAAATTTTTATTGCGTTAAATTATTCAGTCAGACGTAAATAGCTATCTCACTGTTGAAAAATTTTATATGTCCGTGTACAGTATTCTAGATGTATTCAAAATAAGTTATTAATAAAATTTTATTTTTTAACTTTCTGTAACCCGTCAAAAATGACGTAACATTGGTTCGCGACTTTGCTAAGCCCTAGTATATATTTAAAGCATCTTTTTGACGGTCCAAAAAGAGGTTTTGCGAAGAGAGAGTTTGCTGGTCCGGGGTTCAAGCCCTGTCTTCGGCCGTTTAATTTTTTTTTTAGCCGTAAATTCGAACGAAATTACGGACATTACACGAAGTTACGGGCAGACTGATAGACGGACAGACAACTAAATAATTATATTTGATGAATCGGTACACATTTTATTGTTCGAGCCCCATCTCCGGCCATTTAATTTGCTTCGTGAATTTGAACACACGGAGGACGGACGGACGGACAGACGGACAGATAACGAAATAATTATGCTTAATTATACGAATTTATGGAAAAATATATATGCTATTGAAAAGAATTTATTATACGTTTATTTATTATACGTTATATTTATGTATACGTAATGTATAAGTATCTAATAAATAAATAGACAAAATACTTCATGGCTAATAAATGGGAAAATTTTTAGATTCTCCAAAACTGTCTTCTTTTATATGATCATGTCTTAGACCCGAATTCAGAGACAAAACTTAAATGATTTAAAGATTAAGTCACGCTCTAAAAGTGTTATTTTGTACTGAAAATTACGCTTTTAAGGCGTTCCTTACCCTTTAAATCACTATGTATTGACTCTGAATTCGGGCCTTAGTCTCCAAAAATTATCTGCATTTGTCATTTGCCATTATTCGATGGATGCATTCTGTCTTGTCCAAACCATAACATTAAATTATCTCCATAGTCGGATATTGTTTAAAAAAGTAACCCTTAAAAACGAAGTTTTTACAACACTCCCTTTCTCATTTTCGGGTTTCGTATCTACCTTATGCGTTGGAATCTCCATAAAACTTGTATGAAAAAACATTAAAAATTTGAAAAATCCAAAATTATACTATAATTATTATTATTTTTTAACGAAAATTTGATAGATCTTCTTGATCGTCGTCACAAGTCTGCTTGCAAAGTTCAGCTCGATTGGATTACGAGAAAAGGGTTAAAAATCGATCCAAAGTTTTTTCGTCAAGCAAACAGACGCCACGAGTTAAAAGAAAGGAAGTAAATATCTCAGAATTTTATATTTAGAAAAGTATCCGAACCTGCATTTCATAGTGCAGGAAAAATTTTCTGGAAATATTTTTTTTTGCTTTCCAATTTATTAAATTGTCCTAGACAAAATGACTGATGACATCGACAACAAATAACATCAATAACTAATAAATTGCCCCCCCCTGAATTCGACCATTTTCGAAAATATATAAAAACGAGTCAAACGAAATCAAAATTCGATTCTTCCCACTCATACGACGCGGCGTTGAAGCGTCCTCCCCTTATTGCATCGTTCGGAAGAATTGCATTTGTACTTTTATGATGGGATTAAAGGTGTTATTCCTTGCTCAAGGGCTTATCCCGTTGTGGGCGCGTCACACAGGGACACAAAAGGAACCATAAATGTCCTTCATGCTAATTGTTATGATGTATTTTCATTAAAAATGTGTACTAAAAAATATTTGTTTATAGATTTTTAGCTGTTACACGAAACACGATATTTTTTTCACACGAAGCAAGACAAGTAGTGTTTAATGGAGTTGAATTGCCAACACTAATGTAATTGAAGACTGGAGTTGGCAGAAAAGAGTGAAAATAGACCGAATGCGATATCAATATTGATTTGATCGGTTACTTTTTTAAAGAATTTACCGAAGAGTATATTCAATTATTTCTACATCATCATCAAATCATATAATGAGTCGTGATCTTTTGTCGCGTGAAATAGAATGAAATGAATAGCTGCTATCATTATATAAATTATTTATTGATAACAATACACTCAGTTTCCATCACTGTTATAACTTATCAAATTCAACACTGAGGAGGCAACAATGATGCTAGTTTACTAACAATTTAGCAGTGTATATATGTACATAGATTACATAACATTAATTTCATCCACTGCTTTCTTTATATCACAAAGTTAGTAATTTGATTATTAAAACGCATTTATTTTGTGAAATAGGATTGTAGCAACGTCAAGCCAATATAATACAGACATGACCTGGTTGGTATGTTGTCAAAAATACAAAAATACAGGTGTCGTTCATAAATAGAATTCAATAATAGTTAGTGGTATTGCAGTAAGCCATATATGTGAAATTTTACAGAATGATTATATATTTTTGGCATAATTATTCAGCCATCATCTATTAACCTATGGTATGTAATGTATGTAACAACAACAAATGTGTGAATTAATTTGTAACAGTATTATGTCCTTCATCATCCGGTATCATCATCAGTATTATATCCTTCACCATTCAGTCATCCATTACAAATTCTAGGTCAATAATTATCGCCCACACGATAAAAGACTTTCTGTGAACGAATTGTTTAAGTGAGTAAATAAGACAAGAATGGACGCATTAAATACAATCCCGACGAGAGTGTATGACAGATGCTGCAGAATGTAAATATTTATGATAAAATAATTTGACACCGGGAGTTATCGGCGATCTTGCGACAATGCGCGCCGCGCCACTGGAAGCTGTCATGACGCTAGACAGATGAATTAAAGATCAGATTAAAATCACGCCAGCGCACATGTTACTATGCCCCTAACGTTTTGATTAATTCTCGAAATATGCCACCTATAGGTACATACAATAATAAGTTTGCACCTACTAGGAATGTTATGGTATAACATTCGCCAATACGAGTAATGCCTAATACTATTATTTAATTATGTTTATTGACGAGACTTATTTCTTAACATGACTAAAGACATTATTAGTATTTCCCGTGAAAAATCACGGGAAATACTAATAATTAATAAAGATCCCTGCATCCCGACAGACGGACAGACGGACAGACCGACAGATAGACAGCGAAATTATTATACTTAGATGATTTTGTAAAATTTATGAATGATTAATGTTAACAATATTTTATATGTACGTTCTAAGAATACAATTACTGAATCAATTACTGAATTGAAAATAATAATTTTCAGACGTGTTTTAGTGAATATATCAAATATTCGGAAAAATATCATAAACATTAAAAAGAATATCGCTTCTTATTTCACTTTAAAAATGTAAAGGGATCGATACCAGCTGCTAAATCCATGTAAACTGTGTCATAGGAAGGACCATAGATGTCTCAAGCTAAGTCCATTCGAGTATGTGAAAGAAACTGATTTAGAACATAAAAACAACTTTAAAATATCGGTGTGTGGATGTTCTTACGGTGGACTTTGTGAATGTTGCATCATGTAAAGTGATTATTTAAGTCAGCTTTTATAGGTCATAAGCTATGGGCCACCCTATACACGTCTCGCATATAAATAGTTTCGTCTCTATGAGACTTATTTTAATTAATAATGATTATTGTATTGGCTCTGCCAAATTTCTGAGATGGAATATTGATTCCAAAATTTTGTGGCCGAGACACGAGTGAAAAACAAAAAGATAAAAATAATAATCCCGCCACACTCTTAATAAAATTTCGTATTAAATTTACGCATTAATAATAATTGAAATCAAAACGCGTCACAATGACTGGAAATTTTTCTGTCGCGATGAATAAATGATTCACGGGCTAACCGCGTCAGTTCGGCGGTTTATCGGAGATCACTTCCATAATGAACAATGCGATCTGGTGGGCACCATTTAACACATGTCACCATGTTTGCTGGAAGCTGGCGCGTCCATAATGCATTCTCCATGGGGTGGCGGGGCGACCCCATCAGGGGAGGCGGCTGCGCCATGTGTCGCTAGCGCCGCGATTGTACCAGATATCATTATTGTTTTAAATAATGATTTAACAGGGTTTGTAAGGCGCCCCAAAATGGTCCGAAATGCTCTTGATACGTACTAGTCGAAGTGCAAATTTCTGTTGTCAAAATTTAAAATTATTAATTGATTTGCGTTTCATCATTTTGGAATGTTGATTAAATGATTTGACGACCTGTCAAAAGTAATGGGAAATTTTATTGAGAGACATAACGTTTTTTTTATAAAGTAAATTTAAGAACCATTTTTCATTAATCTTCTTCTTTTTCTGCTTGTGTTAGGATTACGTCCTATTGTTTTATTTATTAATAAATAATTGAGCTTATTTACATTAAAATAAAAAGTTTGAAGTTTATCAAAAAATTATATTTTTATAACTATTTTATTTGAAAAGTAAATTAAAATATATTGTAGTTATAATTATAATTAACAAGAATATATTTTGTTTACACCACTAATTTGTTGAAAATACCAACATGTTTCAACATGAATATCATAGTCATATTCTTGTTAATTATATTAATAATGTCACCAAAAAATCATCTGCATGCAAAATGCATCTTTTGATGAAGAAAATATAGTTGCTTTTTTCTTTAAATAGAGATGCATATATGGAAATCGTGTCACAACAATATTCTTATCATTTTATTAGAAACCAAGCTAATGATTATGCTATGAAAAATCACATTTACCTGCTGGTCTGGAATAAGACTCAAATCTGCGACCACTAAGCGAATATCTTAACCACTAGACCAGCAAGCATTTCGAATTAAATAATTTATCATACGTGTTAAATTTAATGTAATTTATCAGAGCAGTGTTCAGATGACAAATGGGAGCGGTAGAGTCCTTGGGAAACCCTCATAAAGTAGTGGACGACAGTGGCTGATGATGATGATGATAATTATATATAATTATCTTATGATTTTCTTCTCTGGTTAAGCGATAAAATGCTTATTTAAAAACTAAAAAGAGGCGTTGGACTCTCTAAGAACATATTGTATTTTGTAGTCTGATTCAATGATTCTAATAATTTATTCAATATTTTTGGTATTTTTATACATCTATTGCATTTCGATTTTGTTGCATTACCTACTTTGTTGTTTCTTAAGGATTCTTTTATTGCTTAGAAATAATATCTATGCTGGAACAAATTAATCAATGTGCGGAAGAATCATAAAATTATATGTTAATAATATTCTTGATTAAGATAAATTAAAGAAGTCTCACAGAGTTGAAGCTATTTATATGAGAAAAATGTTTGGAAATCTTTTTTAAGGATTGCCAAGAGCTTATAACCTGTATGAGCTGGCTTGAGTGATCACTCTACATAATGCAACATGTAAAGTGATCACTTAAGCCACTGGAGTGTTATTGGTTAAAGAGTTTCTAATTGTTTCAAGTAAAGATACTTTTTACTCCCTTTCTTTTAACTCGTAGCATCTGCGGTTTGTTGTCTGTCGGAAAAACTTTGGATCGATTTTTAACCCTTTTCCCGTAACCCAATCGAGCTGAAACTTTGCAGGCAGACTCGTGGCAACGATAAAAATGATTTAACTAATTTTCGTTTAAATTTTTTTATAATTATAGTACAATTTTGAATTTTTCGAAATTTTAATGGTTTTTTTCAAATTGGAATCAATATAAATGAGTAATTAGCCCGACGCGTGTATAAGCACGAAACCTAATTCAATGAAAGGGAGTTTAAAAAAACTTGTTTTTTATGGGTTAGTTTTTTTTTGCCATTAACTTAACAAAATATTGCTTTTTTTTGTTTGTTTTGAATCTATGATTATACCTAGGTATTTTATTGCAATGGCTATCTGGTCAATGGACTGCGAACAAAACACGAGGGAAGTTGTGAAAGACATCAGCATCACGGAGCTGAAGATCCTAAGTGATGAGGAAACCGACTGGTGATGAGGAGAATTAATATTCTTCGAGCTCCCACCGTTCCTGAAAATTACGGACATTCATTTGACAAAATGAAGTGGTCTGCAGCAGAAAGATACAACATTTTCTTATAATCTTCCAGAGCACATAAGAGCCCGACGTGGTAAAATTATCCAGAAAATAACGCCTAGAACGTTCTGAACGACCGCGAAGAACTGAGAAAAAAAATTACCATGCTGTTTAATTAATTGGATGGATGGAAGCCGTGGGGGGGGGGCTGGACTAACTAGAGGCCGTACCTACTTCCATGTTGGTATTCTAGCGGCTGGCGATGGCATTAAAGCCAAATAAAACACCCTGAAATAAAAGGCGTGTAAAACATGGCGAAAATTTAAATTTATGACTTACAGGGTTGCACATGGCTAAACTATATTTATATATTTTTCTTCAGGTCTTAAAGTTTCTCGAGCAATTAATGTAATGAAAAATTTATTTTTAATTTAACAAAGTGAAATTTTTGTCGATTAATTACGAATGTTTAACCGAAGGGAAGCATTGGATTTAACAAAATCATAATATTTATTTAAATTTATTTAATAGATAAATACATACGATTTTTCTACAAAAATGAAAACTAATAGATATTAATAATAAAATTATTATATATGTTATACCTCACCAAAAAAAATCAAAGTTCTTGCGTGTGGTGAGGGATAATCACTTACAAAGGCAAAAAATATATTAATAAAATAAAAATTTTGAATTACAAATGAATTTTTATAATATTTTTTTTATGTAGTTAAGTAGTGTAAGATATTGGTAGTATAATCTATTAACAGACAATGAGAATTATAGGTATAAAAAAATTAAAATTATAGGTTGGTATATAAAAGATGTGCAATCTTTATTGCATATTCTTGAAGTGGGTTTATTATGTTTCTAATCGTACTGTAAGTTGGATAGGTTGTAACATAATCACCAAACTTTCTTATCAAATTAAGACCTTTAAGAAAAAAATGTCCTTCTGCATTTACCTACGTTCTCGTACGTAATTACAATTATATGTTAATTCATATCGGTTAGAAAGTTTTTCAGTATGCAGATGAATACAAATAAAAATAATTATCCTTTACTTTTTTAAATCAAAAATATTTTATTTATATGTATAGAGAACGAACTAACTTAAACTTTATAAAATATGGCGAACAAGTCCTTTATGTCTGGTAATTCATTTAAATAAATTCATCCAACTTATCTATTCTATTCTATTCTTCTGTGTCTAGAAAAATATTTTAAAAAAAGAAACAAATCATCATTATCATATTTATTTCCTTGTCCTAGTAGGGTCGGTCCAAAGCCTTGACAAGGCGCTTCCATATTCCCATGTCTTGCGCTGCTTCTGCATGAATCAGATAAATTCTGCAGGTTAGATCCATTCTGTTTTCATGCACATTTTTGTTGCTTCTCCAAGCTTATATGGGGCGACCCACCGGCCGTCAAGGTGGAAGAACATTATATTTTTAAAAACATTTAGTTATTTTCATAAGCCCGTAGTAATTTTTTTAAAAGTCAAACGTATTTTATTCTTTGACTAAAAATATTTAGTTTTAGATAAGATAAATCTATTTATTTTTTAATAAATCTGAAATATCTTTGAAATATCATAACAATGTACAAATATGTAGCTTAACAAAAAATATGTTTTCATTTAAAAAAAATACTTGGCTTTTGCAAAAGATGTCTGAAGTCGGTAAATATTTTTTTTGCGGTGAATTATTTCCGCGGGAATTTGCACCATCCCTATTCGTGCAGAGGGGGACGTTGGGGGATGTCGGACAGAAGCGTGTACAGTGTATACACCGTGTTTCCGCTTAATAAAAATTGAGTTTTATAAAGAAATATGGCCCCCGAGGGGAGGCGAGGTAGCGGCGCTGTGTAGGTGTGCGGAGGAACACAGATGCCTCGGAGGTGGGCCCGCTCCCCTGCATCATTCATGGCTGTGATAACACATTTTTAAGGGATGGTCCATGAGAACAGGCAGCAAGGTCAGCGGGTTCCGATTGACCTTTTTATTTAATCTGTAAAAATATTATTCCACTAAATAGAGCTACAGATCTCTGAGACAGATCTTACAGAAAACCTTGGAACACAATGTCAAAACTCATCACCTGTTCGTAGACGTCAAAGCTGCATATGTGGGATATAAAAGTAAAGGCAGCAATGTACAAAATATTAAAAGTAGTCACCGAAGATAACTAATTTAAAATGTAATAATTTCTTGATGTCATGTGTCTATCCCTTCCATCATATTTACTGTAAATTTATAGGCCTATTTTCCTAGTAATCCTCGATGACTGCATTAATTTTTTTTGCGTCAAGTTTGCATGATATGAGTCAGTAAGACATTAAGGAAACCATTATAACTTAAAACATACGCTCTGTTATTGTTGATCTGTGCAGAAAATCTAAAATCCGTTTCTCACAAATAGAATTATTAAAGGGTCATGCCTAATCAGAGTACTGAAAAATCATATTATTTTCTAGGAATATTAAGTGAACATTTTATCGCAGAGAAAATAACACTTTAAAAATATTTTTTTCCAGATCGGTGTCAAAAATATCTCGAAATATTATAGATCAATTTTTTCTGATTTTAATTTCTGATCTGATTCTAATTAACAAGTAATTTATACATCATAAACATTACTAGTATTTGACGAAGGATTTTTTTTCAAAAAATGTTTTTAATTAACCAAAAATTAATTATTTCTAGCGGGAAATCAAAATTTTCACTTTGAACTTTTCCCATTTTTCGAAATAATAAATATATATTATATTTTTAATAAAATAAATTTAATCTAAATACTTTAATTAATATGAACAGTAATTAACGTATTTAAATAAATAAAAACTAACCTTTGAATAGTGGTTGGAGACTCAAAGTGCTTGTGTAAATAAAATATATTGTTTGAAAGCATCTCTTTATATTTATTTCATTTTTATGATTTTAAAACGCCTTTATTTATAAAAAAAGCCTTATAAAATCATCAAAAAACGTAAAATTTTTGTATAAATTGAAAAATTTTATAAATTTTGAATATTTAGTATTTCTTAATTATTTTAGTACATTTTTATCATCATAATGCTAGCTTTATATTCGTTAGAAAACAAAGCTAGCATAAATATTCTGCGTAAGTATTAATAATAAAAATCTATTGATTTTTTTTAAGACACTGAAAAGGAATTTTTGGCCGCGGTCTATTGATTAATGCTTAAATTTTCATAATTGTATAAGTTGTTTAACTTTATTTTATTACTTTTATATACGAATAAAAATCTTATCTAAGTCATTGTCTGAAAGAAAATGTAGTCTGAACGGAAAAAAAATGTGTGGTCGGGGGACCCCCGCCCGTCAAGAACGAAGTTCCTTACGCCTTTACTTCGATTCCGATATGGAGATCTAGATTATTTATATTTGTATATTTTCGTATTTTTTCGCACTTTGTTGTTTTTAGATTTTTTTCTCTTTCAGTACTTACTCTTCTAGACGCTGAGCATATGATTTCACTATTGTCTCTCTGTAATGTATGTAAATAGTAAACATTGGAATCACATTAAACTTATATGTATTTAGTGAATACTTGTATCAAAATATACAATTTTATTAATTTACTTTTCTAAGTTTGTATTACGCATGCTTGTTGCAGTTTCCATTTCTCGAATCTTTATTGCGAAATTGCAATAACGGAACAATGTAACTCACGTATGATTTAAACAAAAAAATATATAAGTTTTAACAAAATTTCCACGTGTTCAGTATTGAGGTTATACAACCTGTCGCACACGGTGCTCGTCTACTCGAATCTCGATACTCGCACGCACAGAAGCATACCTACTCTATATATTATAGAAAGAGAGAGAGAGAGAGAGAGAGAGAGAGAGAGAGAGAGAGAGAGAAAGTCGCATGAAGGGGACATAACGCTTCTTCCTTACGTGACGATTTCTACCAGTCAACTCCTACCGCAAGCTAAGTAACTTTATTTACATTTTTACAGTAATGTCCGGCCTTCATAGCATTCTGAAAAGATACAGGCCTTCGAAATTTTTATGTAATTAGAATTGATAGCAAGATTAAATTTGACGAAGACTAATAAATAGAAAATAATATTTTTACATAAAAATATTCTAATACAAAGAAAAAATATTTAACGTCACAATACTAAGAGCCATCACGTTATATCCGCATGTCAACAAAATCAAATGCGTGGGGCTGATATTAGAAATTTGTGGTATGTGTTAAATATTAGGTATATTAAAAAATATCTTTTCTCTTTTTTTTATAAAGGCGTGTTTTTCTTTTTTAAAATACGTTATACACATGTATTGTCGATTTAGATTTAGATTTTCCACCTCCGTCCAGATTGACGTCTGCACGCCGTTACCACGTGGTGGATGGATATCCTCTGAGAAAATAATATATTTCGTACATTTATGCGAAGACGAATCGCGGAATTTGTTTTAGTGTGTCAACGTTGGCATCACTTTTGCAAAATACGTCAAAATATTCCGCGTATGTCCTACGGGCGGCATAAATCTCCGCGTCTTCGCTTTATTTATTCCTTCTCTTCCTCCCTTTCTGTAAGAAATCGAAGCGTGACGCGTTTAAATTTTCCCACGGACAGCAGCGGCGGCGGGTGGCGGCGCTTGTCTTTGATGTGATTTATTAAACGTGGAGTACCTACATGCGCAGCAAACACTTTTGGGGATTGTAATACAGAGATCCTTGTTCGATCGCGGTTTTGTCTACGGCGGATTTTCATTGTGCGTTTTTTGGGATTAGAATTGCGTACTGTACATGGCCAACGATCAACGCCGAGTCCCGCTGAGTGTACCTGCACTCGTGTGGCTCAGACGCACAGACGCTCAGACGAAGTTGCACGAAGCAATCAGAAGTAACTCTCTACACTATCGTATTCGCTTAACTTCGGTCGACTTCGCTAGTAGTGTAGAGCCGGCTTATGAAAGACGCGCGAGAGACTATGATTGCAGGACTGGAGGGGGTGAGGAACGGAACAGTGACCTCATCAAGAACGAGAAGAACCTCGTACTCTTCAGTGAGTTTGCCAGGACGTGGGTTTCGCGATGGGAGCTGCTTCGTGTGTGATTTCTCTGTAGTCTGTGGACCCGTGGTGCTTGGACCTAAACTCCGTCTTTTAGTGTTATCCTTGTTTTTGTCCTTCTCTATTAGGGAGTGTGTCCTTTGCCGTGAATCCTCCCTCACTGTCCTCCTTCCCACCCTAATTCTATATATTGTCTTTTATCATGATCAATTGTTATTTATTTATTTATTTATCTTTTTAAATGAACTTTCTATTTCTGTTTGCTATATGTTATCTTACCGTCTTGTTACCTTTATTTAATGTTTTTTCGTTGATATTTCCTAATAAAGTGTGATATGTGGAGGAGGTACAGTGAATGGACTATTAGGGGAATCTCCGGGTCCCGTCGCCCTTTACACGACGTAATAACGAAGATGGCCTTTAGAGTAAAAAAATGTCAACCTGGCGACGTATGAGTGGGACCGATGTGGGAGCTTTCGCTCATAAAATGGTCCTGGTAAAGTGGTGGGTGTCCATTCACCGAGTGTACCCCACCAGTGATGTTATGCTACTATCAACTGGCATACCCTATCTAGCAATAATAAATAGGGCATGCAAATTTATCGGTAAATCGGTAAATCTCTGAATTCAATCCCGGAATACCGGTAACTATGAAAGTTTAAAAAAGTGAATATTATGGCATTAGATATAAAACAAAGAGTTGTTAAAAAAATATTTTATTAAAAACGAATTCATATTTATTTTACAAAAAGATTACTTATTATTTTGTACACAATGTTATCTAAAATCGGCCATTTTCGAATGCTATTAATTAGAACAAAGGTTTATGCGTTGTTATATCTATTTAATTATGGTAATGGAATTAAGCTTTATTTACCTGTAGTATCCTAGTAATTGATACAGCCACCTTGTGAGTATTTAAAGAATCAGTTTCATGTATAGAGAACTGCCGGATTATGGAAGGGTACTTAATAAAAAAATAATAGAAACATTACACATACTCATATACCTATGTTATCTACTTATATATACTGAATGGCACTCACTGCCTACTAAGGACCGTTCTAAGAGAAAAAGCTTTCATATCGGTCCTACTCAATCGTCTCCAGTTTTTTCATCTAACAAGCAGGACCGTGCTGCACTGCATCGGTTGTATAAATCATTGCGAAGTGACATGGCCTCTAGAACAAAGCCATACCCTGTCCCTGTCTTGAGATATACATGTCTTTATTAAATTATATAAAACACGTGACACTTAAAAGAAAAATACATAAAAAAAAATAAAACAAAATAAAGCGAATACAATAAAGAAACATAATAAAACCTATATACATATAACATGCTTCAAAATAAAACAAAAAATTAAATAAATTATACTTCTCTATCTAACTAACTTACCATCATGCCGTTTCCCTGCATAGATAGACAGAGAGGATAGAACGCCATATCATTATTATTATACACCACTTTTGGTTCCGCTACATTCATACATCTTCCCACACATGTTCTACGGTTCAGGCTTTTTACAGAGTCATCCTCCAAACTTATAAGTAGTATCTGACCGTGCCAGGTCTTTCGCGGACGACTTCTATTCCTTATGCTTTCAACACTCGTCCCATATATTTTCTTAATCATTCTTTCCTCACTCATACGTTCTACACGACCAAATCATCTCAGCACTCCTATCTTAACTTCTCAAATAAAATTTAATGTATAATTGTTTTGATATATTATATCCCGACCTATTCATTTTAATATTAGATAATAATATGATTTAACATAAAATACTTACATAAAGTACTTCCTTTTGCGGTAAATAGTATTAACCTTCTTCGATCACGGTTTTATCCCCCGCGATTTTTTATAATATGATTGCTAGTAAAAAAAGAAAAGGAAAATGTACATTTTAGTATGTAACAAGATGTTTTCTATGCGAACGTGTTTTTGATTTGGAATTTATTGATGCGAATATTACTGAGATTTCCAACCATTTTTCACACTACGTTTTAAATACCAATCTAAAAAATTTTCTCCCCTGCTTTAAAAGCTTATATCAACGAGATATCATACCTACAATAATGCTATCCTGGATTTTTTTTCATGACCCTGACTCAATTAAAAAAAAGTGGGTGTACGCTTATGACCACACGGTAGAAATGAAAACTTAGGATGTTAAAAAAATTATAAGTTTTCACTTTAAACTAAAAAAAAACAATAAATAAATACAATTATACATTAAAGTTCATGTAGATTTATCTATGTTTAAATGTAAATAAATAATAGTAATATTTAAATAAAGAAAATAAAAATTCACGGGAAAAAGTGTGCATGGAATTTTTAATTAAAAAAATAAGTTTGTACTTAAAAAATAATTAACTATTAATTAGTAGTAAACTATTGTACATATTATTTAGTTTTGCGAGAAATTTATTAATATCATTATTAACTTATACTAATTGGTATCTGAGTCCTTCGTATTGTTTAGTTGAATGATGTGATGCGAAATAAATTTTAACTATTAGTAACGTGCAGCACAAATTTTATACACTTTAAATATTACACTGTTCATATACAATAACATATGCGTATTATATTAAACTACCCTTAAATAAAGTACTAAGTACTCACTGTATACGCACACTTGAAATACTATTCTGTTTATATGCAAAACAGACAGAATATTCATAATATATTTTTTTTATTATTATTGTAATACTAATTATTAGAACGATGCACTCCTTGTCGGACAGTAAACGTGACTGATGACGACTGGAGCCGAGTATATACGATTCAGTGCGTCACCGACCCGAGCGCGCTTGATTTCGAGTGGAGCCGAGTAAACCCGATTCAGCGTCACCGACACGAGCGTGACGGTTCACTTTCGTTTACTGTTTAGAAAGAATGCAAAATGCGCCTAAAGAAGTTTTCACTTCAAAATGTTCTTGTAAATATATGGTAAATAGTCATTCGAACGTGTAATACCTTTTCTTAATAATAATAATAATAATTGGATAATTTGTATAGCGCCGTTTTCGCGAAATACTCACCTCATTCTCTTTCAAACATCGAGAACTGTCACACGTCGCGTGACGATACTTAATTTATCATCCTTAGAATCCAAGCGCTGTTGTACTTTTACGTAGTTTTAATATTTTGTTGATGCGTCAACTTCTTATTCCCATATTTTTTCTATTTTTTAGCTGTCTAATTTCTCAGCCACAAATTGTTTTCTTAAAATATTTTACTTTACACATTATTATCAGTCTTATCAGGGTCCATATCATACCTACAATACACTACTATCTAACCCGACAGGTAACTCATTTTCAGGCGCGTCCAGTCATTAGATCGAAGCATGAGTTGTACTTACACGTATGTTTATTTGACAGAATATTATAAAATTTAAAATTCTAGATAAAATAATAATAATTATGATAAGAATATACGTATACGTTTAATTTCGATTTATTTCTCAAAAATACAAGATAAGTACAGCTTATTTAAATGTACTTACTGTACGCCGCTGTTAATTTTAACAACTATCTGTAGCAGGTATAAATTTGACCTCATATTATATTGTAATTTTTTCCAACTGCCTAATAAATGAATACATCTGTATATCTTATTTTTGTGTATTTAATAATATGTTAAGGTTTTCTAATTATTTATATTCAATGAAATTACATGACTTCATGACGATACCTTCTTATCGACAATTGACAGTTAAGTGCACAAATTTTGCATGCAAGAATATTTATTATCCGATACGAATAACTCGATTCTACCACTGAACGCTTTAAAAATATCTAAATATACATTTATTAGATCCAGCATCCCGTAGCAGCTCACACAACCCTTCCATCAAGCGATCATCCCCCGTCTCGTGCATAGCTGGAGCCTCCCCCCCGCTGCTCAGTATTCAGGAGGCACTCGGCCGGTGGTTTCACGGTTGTGCGGACATAAAAAACCGCTTTTCCAACCCTCGTGCCCCGCGCACCTTCATTTCACAACCCCCGAAAAACGTCCAAAACTGTCAATTATTTCGATGCTCTTGTCAGGCACAGCCGTAAAAGAATACAGGTTTGATAATTTATATTAAAATACATGTTTGTGTTTTTACTATCATTGTAAGTTAAACAACAATCATCTAAAGGAAAGAAAAATGTTGTTATTTCAACGAGATGGTAAACCTAATGAATACTTACAATGATACAACGGCGTCACGCAACACAGGGTCAGATATTCATGACCCGCATCCTAACGAAGATTATAATACATTCCATTAAGCACTAAAATAGTATTTTGGAATCGACTAGAATGCTCTACAAGCCTCACGTAACCTGTAGAACATATCTATCTATATAAATCTATATCTATAAAACTCAATGTCTGTCTGTCTGTCTGTTATCTATACAAATCCACACCGTTTGTCCGATTTGATTCAAATTTTACATTCTTATGCTTTGGGACCCGGCGGGTAACATAGGCAACATTTCTCCCCTATTCTCATACCCCTTCCCCTCCCCCTCACATATTTTCGATGCAAATCTGTACCGTTTGACCGATCGGACTCAAAATTTGGAAACTTATTCTTTAGGACTCGGCGAGTAACGTAGGCAATATTTCCCTCCTGTTCTCATACCTCTTCCCCTCCCCCTGACATATTTTAGATGCAAATCTGCACTGTTTGACCGATCGGATTCACAATTAAGAAACTTATTCTTTAGGACTCGGCGAGTAACATAGGCGATATATCCTCCCTTTTCTCATATCCTTCCCCTCCCCATGACATATTATCGATGCAAATCTGTACCGTTTGACCGATTGGACTCAAAATTTGGAAACTTATTCTTTAGGACTCAGCGGGTAACATAGGCGATATATCCTGCCTATTCTCATACCTCTCCCCTCCCCCTGTTATATTTTCGATGCAAATCTATACCATTTGACCGATCGGACTCAAAATTTGGAAACTTATCCTTCCTCTCCCCTGACATATATTCGATGCAAATCTATACCGTTCGAATCAAACCTTTGTTTCCCCCACAAATTTATATTCAACTTAATCCTTAACCCGTGCAACGCCGGGTACGAGCAGCTAGTTATCTATAAAAAGCATCACGAAATGCAACGGGGTCTATTTTTTGATTCGTGACGATAAAAAGTGCGACATATCAGCGTTAGAACCGGTATGATCAGTGATTCGTGATGGTTAACTCGCTCGATACTACTAACAGAGCGATCTCAGTGTGACCAGTGATACCAGCGGTAATAAAGGAATACCGGAGCGAGAAGTTTCTCTGTGCGAAAATTGAACGGAGTTTACTAGAATGTGATCAAAGCAATTGGAACAGCGTTAATTAGTGCGTATTAAGGAAAAGTACTATAATAAGTGTGTGAAATATTCGGGAGATTTTTAGCGACAATACAATTAAGAACGGTACGACAATTTAATTCGTTTCCAGTGACTCACTTTGGTGATAAATTAAGCTCAATTTAATTTCCAGTGATTCCATTTGCCTTCCAAAGCCATGTCCCGTGACATTATATTAGCTTAGATATAAAACTTTCAACGTTAAATATCTCAGTTTGAGCTTAGTGTTTATTGACACATTTGTGTAAAATACTGTGTATTGATTCAGTTTTTACTTAAATTATACTTTACGTAATTATAAAACAGAATTCCGTTGCCAGCGGCGTCATTTATTGGCGCATTTCATACTTTGGAATTTTTAAAAAAAATATTAATTAAGGTTTTTTTATTTAAAAAATTAACTTTTATTAAGTAAGTAAAGCCAAAATACGGGAATAAATAGAATATTATAAGTAAGTAAAGCCAAAATACGGGAATAAATAGAATATTATACTGTTTAAAATCATCTCTTTATATAAATAAAAAGCGTTTTAAAATCAACAAAAAACGTAATAATTTCTTGCAATTTAAAACATTATAACTTTATTATTATTGAATATTTCTTGATTTCCCGAGCAAAAGTTCTAGATAATGAAGTATGCTTTATACGTATAAAAAAATATATTATGCTTACGATTTTTTGGCCGCGGCCTGTCGATTAATACTTATATTTTACTAATTATTATAAATAATGTCCAGTTTATTACTTTTATATAATAACAAAGATTTTATTTAAGTTATTGCTTTAAAAAAATTGCAGTCTAGAGTATATATTCTGATATAAATGATTAATAAAAATCCACATTTTCGTAAAAAAAAACGCCGAAATATGCATTTGCAGTGAATGTGTCGCCTTAAGTGACTATAAAATTAGCAACGCTACTTCAATTTACTTTCCTTTGGTAATAAATTAAACTAAATTAATTTCCAGTGTTTTCATTTGTCTCCTAAAGCCATATCCCATGAAAATATACTTGTAATTTTGGTTATAGAAATTCTAATTCTTATAAATAAAGACACTTTTTTGCATTTCTTAAAACATATTCAGTATTTTCTTTAAATATTAGTTTTTAGTATACAATAATACCTAGATATTTTTTACTGTCTACGTTTTCTTATATCTTATTTTCTAGTGTTACCATAGATGCGGTTATTCTTTTTTGTCTGATGGTTAAATACAAAAACAAGTGACAGGGAGCCAGGTGTCACATTACACCAAATATTGTTATTGCAGCGACATTTGCTAGATATCGCTCTACCAGTTACATTTCCAGCTTTATTCGAGAGATGGCACAAGGTTAAGTTTATCGTCGGACAACAACAACCCGATGAATGGGTAATAATTTCAAAGCCTCTGTCCATTACTACACTTCATTCCCGATGTGAAATGAAAAACTGATTTACGACCTTGTGTTTATGGCTCAATCTCGTCTGTCAGTCATCTTCGGAAGAATCTCTCGTTTTATCGTCAGAAAACCGCATAAGTGCGGATTCAAAACTCTTAACGTGTCGGTTGGAAAGGAATTGTTGCTGCTATGAGAAGGCAGACCTCGATCACCGCGCGGCTTTGGTTTTGCATCGACAATAACTCTACTCACGTCAAACAGCTTTCTGTGACTATTTCTTATACATTATACCACATCTTACGTAAGGATTAGTTTGTCTTACCACGCGTAATACGCATAGTACTGGCCGTTTTCAAAGAGATGTTTGCGCCTTGTATTTCGAGGTCTGTTTTGAATTGATGGCAAGCACACCCGTTCACTCCAGAAGTCGAGATCCAAGTGTAGCCTAATGCGAGGCTAATTGCTGAATTTACTTTGTGACCTGGTAATTCTTCTATTATTGTTGAAATTCCGTTATTGTTAGTTATATTAATATGTTCATTTACTGGGTCTGTTCTTGGAATCGAGTTATTAGGGGCTGATTTTAAAAAGATTTTACAGTCATTAAGAATGGATTTCCAAGTATAAGAAATTCGGATCGTACAATATAACAGTCTTTCTCAAGACTATAATACGCGGGTTATCCTAGAAAATAATCCTTCATCTTTTACCCGCGAAAATCTTAATATTAACATATATATATATATCTATATATATATATATATATATCTATATATACTATATATATTAATTTTATGTCTTTATTTAGTTAATAATAGGTTTCTTAACTGTAATGTGTAACGAAATAGTAAACAGAACAGGAATTGCGCACCGTTCGAATCATGTCACTTTGGAACAACACAATAGAATGCTCTAGAACGACCTACAGTAACTCCGGGATTATCTATAGCATTCGGGAGACGTTGGAACAGTCTGGAAGTGACAGAAACATTCTAGCAAACACTAGAATAATCTCGGAGATTCAAAAAACCAACGTATAAAAAGGCGGAACCAGTGCCGCGGTGCTTCACTTTTGTTTTAACGTTTAGCCGACGCGCCTTATCCAGCCAAATTACACCAGCGACCGCAGTGTTACCAACGCGCATATTAATGGAAGTGAAATATTGAGCGAATCACGTGTTCTAATTGAACGGAATATTCTAGCAAGCGATAATAAAATAAAAAAAGTGATTCGCAGATGAGTTATTAATTACGAATTTAAATTCGTGTCCAGTGACTTTGTGAATTTGTTAAAGTAATTAATAAATCGTTAATTTATTTCCAGTGTTTTCATTTGCCTCCCGTAGCCACTTCCCGAGACAATAAATTCAATTATTATGTAATAATTATATATTTCGTTTTTGATATCACGACTGCATTCATTCCTGAATATGTAGATTATTATCAGATTTTTCACAATCTCTGGTAGATTATTGTATTTCAATTTATTCAAATTCAAATGTTTATTCAATGTTCAATGTTACAAATGTTTACAGTGTTTACAAAATTTAATGAAGCTTTTTTCATTGTTGTTGAGTGTCTTGGCAGCAAGTAAACACTAAATTGATTTGACGCCCTGCCTGCTACACTAGTAATTTACTGTATTATAGCAGACAGTGCTCTTCCAGTAGTATAATGTTCAAGAATATTTATTATTTATATAACATTTGTGAATAAATCTTATTGCCAATTAAAATTAAGTAATAGTAATAATTAAATGTTTACAATTTAATAATGGTGTTAATTAATTATATTATAGACAAAGGAAAAAAATGATCTGAATAGGATATTAATAAAATAAAATAAAACAATTAAAAGTATTTAAAAAGATGACAGTAACAGTAAGACAGTAAGTGACAGTAAATGTTCTTGTAGGAATAGTATATTTTAAATTTAGTTTATATCATGGCTTTTAATAGGTTTTGGGCATGCTTCCTTCCCTTTTCATGCAGCCAGAGTTTCACTTTAGAAGAAAAATACGCGAGACTATGGCTACATGTTTTAAGTTTAGTGTTAAGAGTATTGAATGTTTTTGGTGCTTGGAAGAGGTGAAATCTTTGTGAAAATGTTTTTTTGAATTTTGGTACAAGATAGTTGCAGTTCACCTGTGCCCTTGTTGAATGTGAGTGAGTTATTTGTTGGTGATCTTGTTTATGTCGGAAAAAATATTTTAAAGTATTGAGTAAATATGTCTGATTGATGTCCAGGACGTGACATTCTCTGAAAAGTTCTTCTGAAGGAAAACGAAATGGCTTTTTATGAAGAACTCTCAATACCATTTTCTGGGCTTTGCTTAATGAATCTAATATAGTACAAGCTGCACCACCCCAACTGACAGTTGCATAATTAATGAGTGAGTGACACAGTGCATAGTATACTATTCTTCTTGTCGGTGCGTCGAGTACATCTCTAATTTCTTTGAAAAAATAAACAAGCTTTCTTATTCGGATTGTAAGATTCAAAATATGTTTTCTCCAGTTTAGATGCTGGTCTATGTACACACCTAGATATCGTATATCTTCCGTTGTCTGCAGATTAGTACAATCACAGGGTTTATCTTTTGATTGACATGTGTGAATCAGTAGATTTTTGGGCTGCTTTATTACCGTTCTTTTACTGATGGAGAAACACATGTATTTTGTCTTTGAAGCATTTACTGTTAGTAGATTTTTGTCAAGCCATGATGTTATTCGATTCAATCCACTTTGTGCCTTTTTTAAAACATTTTCCCAGGAATCATCTTGAAAAAGAAGCACTGTGTCATCAGCGAAAGAAATTATTTTACCGTTTTCTAAATTGGAGTTATACATTTCATTGACATATATGAGGAAGAGCGTGGGTCCCAAAACACTTCCTTGCGGTACTCCATATGATGTTTTGTGGAGGTTGCTGCAGTGATCGCCCGATTTAACTACCTGAACCCTGTTATTTAGATAATCTTCAAACCACGCCAAAGCCGTCCCCCTTATTCCCAAAGCTGATAACTTGTGCAGCAGCAGTGGATGAGACACCGTATCGAAAGCTTTGGCTAGGTTCAAAAATATACCAATACAACGTTTGTCTTTATCTAATTGTGTAACTAAGAATTCCGTTAGTTGACATATTGCATCTTCTGTTGAGAGTTTTGATTGGAACCCGTATTGATTGTTGGAGATTATTTTGTGAATATCCAGGTATTTTAAAAGACGTACTTTAACTATCTTCTCTAAGATTTTAGAAAAAACACTTAGGAGCGATATAGGTCTGTAGTGGCTCGGATTACGGGGATCACCACCCTTGAATATTGGACAGATTGTAGCCAGTTTTAGTGCATTTGGAAAGATACCCGTTGAGAGACTTTGATTGAATATATAACAAAGAGGCTTACTTAATTGGTCTTTATTATACTTCACTACTTTTGCTGTTACCTCATCGTTTCCAGGGGCACTGTGAGACTTTAGGTTACTAATAATTGCAGCAATTTCATGAATGGAGGTTGGAGCAAAGAAAAATGAATATGGATTTGCTGAATTTAAATTTGTTTTGAGGTAAATTTGATTTATTCCTACTGTATTTCTTTTGTATTCCTATTCCTATCCTATTTTATTCTTTTTTAGTACAAACAGTTTTATGTATTTGTTTTCTATATATTAAGAATTCTCATTTCGTTTGCATTTCTTGTTTTCGAAATATTTTGGCATTTTATTATTTATATTTTTGCATATGAAAATCATTGTCTTTAGCTTTAGTCCTTGTTAAACGGTGAGCCAATTTGAACCTGTTAACATCTCTTTAATTTTGGAGTATATTTCTACTCATAAAGATTCTCTTAGTAGAATTTACAATTTTTTGTGCATCTTTTGTTACTAAAGTATAAAATAGTGGAGCAATATCTATTTATAAATTATTATGGCTGCTTCTTGAGTAATTTTTTTTCCAAAAATTAATAATTTTTTAAAATTTTCTTAGTTATGTATTCAATGTGTTTTTTAATTTTAATTTATTATTTCTTTAAGATGTGTCTTAGAGTTTTATTTTGTCATTCGATTGTGATATACAATGTATGAATTATGTTTTTTTTATGAAAGCTGTTATGTTCATTTTTATTATTTTTATATATTTGTTGGTTTTCATGTAGTCTTTTGTAATAATCAACATTTGTCAAAATCGATTAGAGTTGCAATTTTTTCATACATACAATTCTAATCTACAAAATAATTTGGTAAAAATCGTAACATTGATTCTATTTTTCTAAATCATACGTTACTGTTTTATAACTTCACAATATGGTCAATGTTTTTATACAAAATAGTAAACGAAAATTGGTTTTTCATGGTTGATTTGTTATTGATTTCGTACCGTTTCGACATACCTGGCCATGAAAGCTGTTTTATGTGAGTCTTTCAAAAAATAAATTATTGTAAATATGTATGAACCAAAAAAAAATTTACAAGGAAAAAGCTTGTCAAAAATATTAGGGTACTAGAGGCTTTTTACTGTACTGAATACTGAATATTTATGCAAATTTTGTGACTTTATGCTGAAGTCAAACTGAAGAAAAATCAAAATTTTCTCGATAATTACTTATTGATGTGTACGGCTCTCGTAACATAGTAGACATGACACTGCTTCGTTTCACCAAGGGTTCCAAGATCGATTTCTAGTAGCCACAATAAATCTATGTAATTTACTGAAGCCTGAGTATTTTTCGATACGATTTGCTACAGTTATTATCACATAGCCTGTTGAAGCATTAAAATTTATTTAAACATTTTCCTAAACATAATTTCATTAATTTAATTTATTTTCCGATACCGCTTGGTTTTAATAAATTTACCAAAGCGGTTAAAACTAAGATAATTATATTTAAACGACTACACACAATCTTTTTGCATTATATATTAAGAATAGTAAATAAGTTAATCGATTAATATAATCGTTGATTTTATCATACGAGTATAAACACATTTTTTTAGATTTAATCGTACCAAGGTTCTTTTATCATCCATAGTCGCTTTATAAATCTCCATAATTGACCATTCACGAAGCGTTTAAGATCCACCCCGAACTATAAGTGTAAACTATTTTGAAACATCTCTATCACGTTTTTTGTTCGAATATCCATGAAATCAATTTTTTGTATGTAATTAAGTAAACCAAAGATGAATTTATGATTTTTGTAAGGAAAATTCATACTTACGATATTTTAATTTATAATTTATTAAGTTATATTTATGTTATAAGTTATTTTTAAATATCTTTTGGGTTGTTGAATGTTGTGTGTCCCATTTAAGTGTCCCTAAGCTATTATTATCCTTGATTTTGACCATTACAACATTATTTCTTAAGATAATGTATATATGTATCACAGAAACGAAGCTATTTATATGAGAAATATTTATATGAATGTCGTTTTAAGGCGATAGATTGCCATAGCGTAGATATTTAAATAAAGTGAACAAAGTTGCTTGTTGGTCTTGTGGTTAGGACTCTCGCCTCGTGATCCAAAGTTCGCAGGTTCGAAACTCACTCCAGACAAGCAAGTTAGTCCTATTTTCATAGCACAAGCGTTCAGCTTAATTTGAAAATAGTAAGAATATTGTTGTGACACGAATTCCCTGTTCGCATCTCTATTTAAAAAAAAAAAGTTACATAAAATACATATAAACAACTTTCTTTAGATTTTTGATCGATTATGGGTGAAATCTGTGAATGTAGCATTGTGTGAAGTGATCATTTACACAAGCCTCACAGGTCGTAAGCCCTGCAACGTCCAATACAGACTTTCATACATAGTTTCCCATATAAGTTATGGAATAAACTACCAAACAAACTGAAACAGCTTACCAAAGTACAAAAAACAATTAAAGACGCACTTATTTAGATAATCATATAAAAAACTTATATAATCAAACCGTTACAATAGTAAGTAGGTACCTAATGGTTTCTACTCCCAGTATGCCCTCCGCGAAAATACCTAATTATTTCTGGCCCTCTTAAATATAGTTTTAACTTTTTTGTAATAAATAATAAATAAGTTTTTTAGCCAGTAAGTTGTTTTATAAAATAATTTTAATGTGTGAATCACCCTTGATGTGAGTAGATACTCAAGAAAACAGCGTGATATGAATTATACAAATATTATTATTATTATTAAGTAGCTTCTCTGTGAGACATCCATAATTTATCTTAATTAATGATGATACCTTTGGGGACAATATCCAGTAATTTTCTTCTTAAAAAAATACAAAATTTGAACATATAAAAAATATTGTCAACTTTATTTGTTTCACGTTTGATTTTTTTATTTGCCGTCAATGTCCCGACGTTTCGTCGAACGCGCGTTTTCTCAAAATCGAAAGACGTATTTACTCCTTCAAATCATAATTCCCGCGACGAGTTCTGCCCCAATAACAAAACAATGCGATCGGAAACCTATTTGCCGGGGGTTGTTTGCCGATTTAGGGGTCGTATATTCATCTGCGGCCGTGGGCCAAAGTTCAACCCGACGTTTTTTGGGGCGTTTACCGGAGAGCCTCGTAAAATTGCGGCCGCAACCCACACCTTGCAAATGGTCAGATTTCCATCTGGCATGCGCAACCATATTTTTTTCACCAAATAAAATAAATTTGATTTTAGACCTTTTTGGAGTTGCCTTCTTTTGGCGCATTCGGGGTAAAATTTTCATTGCAACGGAAGTTACGCACGTGCAGCATGCACATGTAGCGGAAGCGTGTAACGGGGTATATAGCGAAATCGTGTAGCGGAACATGTAGCGAAATCGTGTAGAGAAAATGAAGGCCACAAAATGCAATTGAGTATTATTTACTGTTCCAGTAATATATGAATATAATGATTTCATTCTAATACAAAGCTTAAAAACGAAATAACATGCATGGCTGGAGCGGCGCTCGAAACCCGAAAGTTGTTTCTATAACCTGTCAAAAATGACGTACTTTTATTTCGTATTTTGGCCGCCATAAGGCTGCAAAAGGCAGCGCCATCTAGAGTAGCGTAGCGTCTAATAACGTTAGTATTGGACATTATAAAATATAAAAATTTGCTTTTTTTGCTTCTTATACCGTATTTTATATACCTCATCATTATTTGTCTCATCTGGTAGCGTTATGCGGACATTATTATATACAGAATAATAAATTTTAATTAATGGTTAATACCAATGACATTTTTTTTTTAAATAGAGATGCGAACACGGAATTCGTGTCACACCAAGGATACCACCATAACCACCGGTGGGTGGTTATGGCTGGTTGTGGAGAAAAATTGGCTGGTAGGGAAACAAGGGTTTCTTTTATATATATATATATATATATATTGATCAAAGTGAAATATTAAAAAATCTAATTCAGTGTATTTTAATAAAAATGCATAATAAATGTTTTCATTTTATTTTATAACAATTTTGAAATTATATTATTTTGGAAAAGGGAATGAGATAGGCTATTGGATAATAAGTTATGAACAGATATTCAATATTATTATTATAAGGAAATCCTTACGAATTCTTCAAAATGTAAAGTGTAATATATTATTCAAAATGTAAAGTATCCTTGCACACAAACTGCATATGCAGTTATACAATTTTTTTATATATTTTTTACTAATAAAAAATAAAAATATCGAATTAATGTTGAATAATCACTTCTGGGGTAATCTATATTCATTATAAAAAATGGGGGAATTAATAAATATATTGCATTTTCAAAGTATTATTATTGTGTAAACAGCTTTTAAAAATTGTTGCTGTCGACACGGCTGCGTCCAATACGTTCTGAAATCCCACGATTCGAACAAATTGGGTAAAAATCGTCCACGGGCCCGTTTGGCTAGATGGGTAAGATTACCAGCGATGGCCAACCCTTTTTATTGAGGGAAAAATCCGTTTTATATTGTGTAGTGCCGCGCGGCGTAGGCAGGGTTGGTTTGATTTGATTTGATTCCCAGTCTCTGTCAATTTATACAGGATTACATTATACACACAACATGCGTCCTTCCCCGATACAGCGCGGTACAGTCGGCTCATTCAATTTCCATTTGTAATATTTTTTGCTTATTTATTTTAAAAATATTTATTCGCGATATATTTTTTACAGGGCAGATATTATTTCGGATTAAAGCTACTCAGCCAAGCGATGCATGTATCAAAGTAGCTTGTTTAAATATTAGAAAATTAGAAATTAGTAATAAGAAGAAGTTCAAAGAATGAAATTTAAATAGGTAACAGAAATCTTGTGTGACACAAAAATGCCTACAAGACTAAAAGAAAAAATAAATCAGACTATTGTTATACCCGCGATTATGTATGGCTCCAAATGCTGGACTATTTATTTATTTATTGATTTTGTTTTGGGGAAAATTAACAGCAAAACAATAATCTTAAAAATATGAAATAATGGTTTTTACAATTATACCAATTACAATTTTTCCACTGAATATAAAAATTTACTTTAACTTATTTTGATAGCGAGTGGAGAGGGTGGAGGGGAATGTGGGACGGGAGTAGAAGTGAAGATATAATGTACGAATTAGTTTGGGTGCGGTAGTGTAGATATTGTTTGTTTTATATTTCTTATTGTTGAGTTGAAAATGTCAATGTGGTGATAGTTTGTGTTAAATGAATTTGTGGATCTGTACATATAGGAGTTTTGTTTTGAGTTGGTCTTACAAAAGGAGAGATGAAAAGTAGGTGAATGTCTGTTATTGCGAGTTGGGATGTAGTAAGATATTCGTTTAAGAAGTTCCGGACTATCAACTAGATTGTGTGTTATTTTGAATGGCATCACCGCGTCAGCTATGTTTCTTCGACGGGTTAGGGTCTGCATGTTAAAAAACTTCGCAGTCTTCATTGCTTATGTACAACTCCTACTCTAGACAACTTTAAACAGCAGAGATGCGAATGCTTAGATGATCGGCAGGAGTATCATTAAAAGAACAGCCGAGATGCTTAGGCATATATGATGGAGACCACCAGACGCTTCATCGACCGTCATCCTGAGGAAGACTAAAGAACTCCTGGATGACTCAATGCTCCCAAATTCTGCAGAGAAATGGCCTGGATGAAAGAAGACGACACCCAGAACCGAAGAAAATACAGCCTCAGAACGAGAAGAGCAAAGCAAGACCATAGAAGCGAAAGTAGCAAATGCGGCGGTTAGTGCAAATTATAATCGACCAGCGAAATAAATTACAGGCGTTTGAATAGTGAATAAAAAACAGGCGAATATTCTGCAAAACTTTATAAAGTGTCTCACAGTAAATGGAAGTCTCTCTTCTTTTTCTTCTTCATTAGCCTTCGTCTCTCCACTGCTGGATATAGGCCTTTTCCTTCTCTTTCCATCCTTTTTTGTTTTTTGCTAATTGTGGAAGTCTCTGGATGTGAGAATTAAAGCAAACTAATAGTGATTCCAATTTAATTTGCGTTCAGTGACATGTAGTCATGAAATAAAACTATAATTTATTTAATTAAAGTGTTGCATATTTCTTAAACTGCCTCGATCCGGTATCAATATAAATAGAAAGGAGCCAGCGATCGCCGGACTTACATTATAGTATCAAACCTGAAATATTTTCTCTACAAGTACTCTATAGTAGGTAAGAAGGTTTGGATATTATGACCTTTGAGTTCGGGAGATTTTGGCAGATAACAGATAATATAGTCACAAAAAAAATGTCTAAGTAAAACGTTAAAATATAAGGTATCAGATAATATTGTTAAATAGGGTCCCGAATAAAATAATTCAGAGTTGTTATTACAATGCAAATGCCATGACTATTTATAGAGATTCAAAGGATCTGGCGGAAGAAACGACCCGCGAAAAGCGTCTGGGAATGATTAATATGTGTATAGTGCAGTCCCGTTAAACATATTAAAAAATCAGTGTTATTTTTTTAAACAATATTACAATTTTTTTGTACCTGTATTACCTTTTATCTGCCAAAATCTCCTTACCTCAAATGTCACAAGGTCTGGCGGTCGCTGGCTCTTAGTCTAAAACGTTTTTGCTACCAAATTTATTAATCAATTAGAAAGACATGCAGAAAAATCAAATCAACGAAAAAATATTTTGGCTGCTACCGGGATTCGAACCCAGATCACCTAGCCTTCCGGGCAGATATGTTACCATTACACCACATCAGCCTGGTACTTTTCCGACCTTATCCTTAAGTCTCGTTTATTAATTGTTATGCGTTTATATTATGGCAATATGTGTTCTCCGTACATACCAGTATGATTATTAAATAGATTTTTTTTTAAATCATAGATAAATTATTTTTGTATATATTTTTCGTCTCTACTGTGGATTGTCAGCGCCGGGCGTGTAGGCACATTTGTATCGGCGGTAATAAAGCCGAGATGGAGTTGTGGAAAAATGTGCCTGAATCGAAAGGTGACGAGCGGGGTGTTGATAGGTTGATGGAGGGAAAGGGGAGGGTCCACGGCAGTATGCTCTCTCGCCTTATTTTGTTACGTGGTTGTGTAGTTATATATGAAATAAAATTAAAAAATTTTGTAAAATCGATTTTAAAAGATTAAAACAAAGGAAATCGGCGAAAATCTCAGAAAGCGTTCCACAAGTACTTCACCAATAAATTATTATTAATTGTAATTAATTAAAATTTTAGGTTAAATAGGCATATATAGCTTTTTTCATGCGCATAGAAGACATAAATTATGATGATATAGACTACATAATATGTAAAAAATATATAGGTACATATTTTAGCTTTTTAAAAAGAATTTTCGTGATTATTAATTAAGATAAATTATAGAAGTCTCACAGAGTCGAAGCTATTTGTATGAGAAACTTTTTTTTATAGGATGGCCCAGGGCCCTCGATCTTCAAGAGCTGGCTTAAGTGATCACTCTACACAATGCAACGTTCACCATGAACACCCACACATTATTTTTTTGAAAGTTTTATATATATATATGTTCCAAATATGAATATATGTTTCATATATTTTAAGATTTTGTTTCATAATTGTTTATTTTTTTAAATATGTTTTAAATTTGTACTGCTTACTTTTTTGTGTTTTTCTCACAATCGTTTATAAAGATCACTGGGGCATTGATAATAATAAAAACTCTTAAGCGAGCTGAAAATAGATTCGTTGACCCGAAAATTGCTCGATTATTCAAGAAATTTTACTGCCTCATACATAATTTAATTATATACATATAGGTACCTGTTCAAACTTTAAATCATTCTAGTAATCCGAATACACCTATTTAAAATTGCTGTAATTATTTTAGTATATTGTATTCCATAAGGTTCTATTTCAGACATTAGGGCATCTTGGCTTATTTTTTGTCGCATAAATTAAAATTTGAAATAACCTTAGCCGAAGATTCAATTGAGGTTGAAAGCTGAAAATAGTTGCACTGTCCTAGAAACATCAGACGGAAAAAGCAATATAAATATCACGACGCCAGAGCGCAATGTTCGGACATGAGACTGTAAAAAAGAAAATAAATAACATTAGTAAGCAAATAATTACACATTATTATTCAGCTATAAAAGTGTGATGACATTGTATCGCAAACACCACACGTGCGCGTGGAACATTACAGATTATTTACAATGTATTGTTTTTAAATCATGATCACGTGCCGTCCGTAATGCTATTTACATCCGCGACAGCGCTGTGAGAAAGTTGACGAGAAATCCCATCAAACATAAAAATACACGCCCACACACGCTCCGCCGTATAAACACTCGCATACCTAATAATAAAAGTTTGCCTAATGCCGTAATAAACTCGTGCAAAGCTGCACACTGCACGGGCTTGCAAAAAGTCAAAGTTAGCGGGCTGCAATGACGCCATCGAAATATTGACTTTTATTAAAAATAAATGCTAAGTGCCTACCGAGAATAGAGTATTTCATTTCTCTATTTTTACTCGCAGGTTTCGTAAAAAAATGAAAATATAAAAAGATGATTTTCAATTTTTTAGAATATAATCAAATTTAAGCTAAGAAAGAATGTGTGTTAAAACAAAGATATATTTTTATATGTATACAAGGTTATTCGGAAAACATTTATAACCTCGCAGGACTATATTTCTGCCTTGATTATATCAATGGTTATGGAGTTATGCAATATCAAAGTTTGAGACCTTCTATAATTTATCTTTTTTAAATATTACAAACTTCGTCAGTGATTGCAAATGGTTAAATTAGTTATATAATCAATTACAAGAAAACACTTATTTGTATGTGTTATGGATTAACCACTAATTTGCTGAATTATCAACATGTTTCGGGATCAATGGTCCCTTCATCAGGATACAAGTATTCTAAAAATTAAAAATCGAATTATAGACATAAACAAAATAAAAAATTAAATATATAGGAGATGAATAAATAATTGAAAACTAATGTGAGAACCAATTTAAAAGATAACTATTTGCAAAAAGGACCTGGTTCTTTATAATGTTTAATTTGCTATTAAGATTTTATCTAATTTATAAAATTTTAGATTAATCCAACAGTGATAGAATGTTATTTGTACGTAAAATTTGCAAACCCTTATTTATAAAAATCTTACAAAAAATATCTTACATATTTAGTCTGCGTGTTTTACTTAAAAAACGGAAGTTTCTTCTGGGGATCTTCAATCTACCAATGAGATAAAACAACACAGACCTTTAAAAAATAAATAAAACAGTCATAATTTGATTACATTTGTAAATAAGTAACAAGACCTCATCCACCCCTAAATTCGCAGGTCATCCTTACCAGTCTGTATACAAAGGGCGTTGTGAGGGTTTATAAAAGCGTTGCGCATTTCTTTAAAGCGGTCTCATGATTCGGGGCAGTTGTCGTGTTCAGGGGTGGTTTGCCACTTTGTGTCGTCGCTGCGCTTTTAAATCTTCCGGGAACCCTTCCGCGCGGCCGGGGGCTGGGTGCAATAAGGGTTGTTTATTTTGAAGTATTTATTTGTTCCTGAAGGGACAAGAGGGCGGAATGAAGAGACACGTTCCGGTCTAAGAGTTTGCAGCGCCATTTGTTTTAAGAATCAAAAAAGACTTATGGAACAGAGAAAACAGAAATGAATTAATTTTTAAATTTGTTAATGTACCTACTGTTGTATTGTAAAATAACAAATTAATGTCATAGGAAAGTAATTATTTTACTGAATAGCTGTAACGCATCAAAAATGACGGTACTCTTACATGTCGTTTCATAAGGAATAAGTTTTTATTTATTTATATAAAAAAAGAAAGAAAAAAATTTTTAAAAAGAAGTTACGGACGTTACACGAAATACGGGGACATATACAGACAGACGGATGGACGGACGGACAGTCAACGAAATTATTATATTTAAAAAAATGAGGGTAAACACAACACTGTTTTATTCCACTATATTTATTTTGAATTGTTAGAACGTTTTCGGGATTTCTCCCATTGTCAATAACAACACGTTTACAACTAAATTAAAAATAATTATTTTCACAATGTTACAAACAAAAAACTTGAACATTTGAAATTATTATAATTGGGATAGATATTGAATTCATACTCTTATGAACGGAACCGATAGGTGATATTATCCTTCTTCTTTCTTCGCCAGATTCGTCCACCTAGAAAGTGATCTTCCACGAAGACGGGTTTCCTCTGCTCTGCCTTGTACAATTAACCAGATACTGGAAGATGGTCTCGTTAGAAGCCTCAACAATCGTCGAGCTTGCATGTGAAGTGTATGAATGTGGATGAAGCGAGGGTTGTATGTCAGGACAGAAAATTGTGGCGCTTTATCTTCTCTGCTTACCCCTACGGGAAACGGCGTGACGGTAAGTAAGTGAGAAAATACTTAAAACGATACCTGTAAAATGTTGAATATAATAATATTGCACATAAAAAAAGAATAACCCAAAATATTGTTTAGTTATATGTAAAAAATATATATTTTCTTTTCCATTATTTCGTATGGTGGAAATCCACGAATAAATAATATCCTTCTTAAATATTGATTGTATTATTTGTTAGCATCTACTTATATTTTATTAATGACACAGACATGTTTCGGAAAAACCTTTCCATCATCAGGGTGTTTTATAAATGTCAAAATGAATAATGTCTTTTGTTTTTTGTTTTTCTTAATTATTTTAAAACTTATTTTTAAATATTATTGCTGAAGTTCTTGATTACTCACAATTATTGAAAAAAAAAAGAAATTGGGCTAGTAGTTAAATTTAATTGACTATTAATAATATTTTTTTTACTATTACATGCTTTACTAATTTCTAAAGATTCTAAATTATTCAATTTTAGCCCAAAATTATTTGCGTAAAATAGAAAGTCCTATATTTTTATCAAAACCGTAATGATTTTCTAATAAATTATTTGAAAATTCAGAAAAACCATGATTATTCAGACATCTCAAATGATCTTTTACTGTTACACTGAAATTTCTACCGGTTTTTCCAATATAAAATGCTGTACAATCTTTACACGACAATTTATAAACACCTGAATTGTTAAATATATTCTTTGTCTTTATCTTTTTAATTTATAAGGATCCCTATATTATTATTTGTATAAAATACAGGTCTAATATTTTTCAGGAGATATTTTGAAATTTGATTCGAAAATGTATTAATTAATATATAAAAAAAATTCGCCAATAATCGTTATTATTATTTATATTTGTCTGTGAAATGTATAAAAATTGGTTATTTATATTTTTCTTTAATTTATTTTTTTAAATTTTATCAATTATTTCTGTATTGTATCCATTATTAAATGCGATTTGTTTTATTGTATTTAATTCAATTTGAAAATTAGAGTGAGACAGAGGTACATTGACAAGACAATGTATCATTGAATGAAAACTGGACACAATACAATGTATACTTAAAATTAAATTATTTGCGTAAAAACTTAGTTTATTCCTGATATAATGTTATTTTCGGTAATAGTAGAGATGTACCTACATTATAGAAGGTTATTTCAAAATCTGTCATCATGCTTATAGTGCTTGTACATTCTTGAGCTTCTGGGTGTCCACAGAAAAACGTGGCAAGGCGCCTTGCATGTGTACTGCTGTACAGAAGGGGCGTTAGAAAGAGCTGCTCTCCCGATGCTACGTCCTATTAGGGTATGCACTCCGTATCTGATCCGCGGCCGTCGTCCGTTATCTCCAGGGGTGGGTCTTGCTAATTCCGTTAATACTGCAGATAGGCGGCTGGTGGCACGCGGCCAACCCGGAGTCCTTCCCCTTACGCCAGCCTAATGCACACACCACAATTACGTACAAGTCTCCACGGGGATAGTAGAGCTGACGGAAGGATATTTTAGCATAGAATATGTTTTTGGAAGGGGTGAAATGTGTCATGAATCTGCGTTAAATAGGTAACGCTTACGCACTATTAATGTGGGACATCTTGTCCTGAGAATATAAAAAATATTATTATTACTTCAACATAGCATAAAACGGTAGACAAAAATTGACAAAAAAAATCCAAAAATAAAATTATACGCTAATGCTTTAATTAATTAAAATATTGTCACCAATACTATTCTCATTCTCATCCAGATTGAGAAAGATCGAAAAGTCGAGTCGTTATAGATATAAAATATTAAAAAATAATGCGAATTTCGAAATAGTATTTCAGCTAAAGTTAATGTCTAGCGACTTCGAAATTCATAAAGGTTTAGAATTACTTACGAGTGTTTTATTTCATTCCTCACCACGACAAACCTCTGACAATACGACACAAATATTCAGCCAACCAACTAGTGATGGTATTTTAACCGGTGACACACACACCGTTATTTGATTTGTATTTGTACCTGGTTGCGTCGATGATTGGCAACTATCTTCTTGCAATTCGACGGACAACTATCGATACTAGGCAAGAAATATATCTTAATTATTAATCGTCGATACAATCAGACATAAATCCCAAATAACTGTACCTAAAATATCTGGTTAAAATAACGTTTTAACCATCACTAACTCTAATGTGTTAATATGGGTATGCACAGTGGACTTTTAAACTCATGAAGTTTCAAAGGTTTGCAATTTTGACGAAAATTTTGAGATAAGTTAAAAAAAGCTTCTGAGGAGGTAGGGTATAGGCAGTAAAGATTGAATCTCTGCAGTGATATTAAGCTGCTGATATTGGTCTACAATACAGAGCCTTGTAGAGAAGTGGCACCCCAGAATTGCAGTTGTGAACGAAAGGATCAACCATTACAATAAAATGCAATATTTTTTTTCTTTTAAAAAATATAGTGGAGTCCAGATGAAAGATTGATAACTCAAATGATCATGTAATCAGAAATATCCCTCCTATTATTAATTAATAAAAATTAAGTACACATAATTCTTTAATCATTATTTACACGTAAGATTTTTGTAAAAGGTACTGAAAATGTAGGATATGTTTAGGGGGCTTGAAGTGATTAAATTTAAATTTGTCTAAATATTGATTGTATGTATGTATCAATCTACAATGTTGCTGAATCAATCGAAAAAATCTAAATGTGTCATTTATTGTAAGGAATTGAAGCTGCGGCCAACGTTTTGCGTTGTTCATGTAGGGCGATGATAAGAAAATTCGACCTAAGTGTCACGACAGAACTGACTGTTATCAACTTTGTGCTCACCCTAATATATGGCCATTAAATTTAGATCCAAGCGGAGAAAGTGAGAGCAAAGATCCGGATTGCTGAGATGGGTTTTCGAAGGGGAGTAGCGGAAGTCACACTGATGGACAAAATGTGAAGTACCAATATAAGGCACACACGACATGGAGGCCCTACTCATACTTATAGAGAAATCTCAAATGACATGAACTAATCAGGAAGTGTCCACTTGGCAACCCCGAAGGAAGGCGACTAGTGGGTCGCCCCAGATTACGTTAAGTTGAGAGAAACAACAACAAAAAACATGTATGAAAACAGAATGTGTCTGGACTTATATATATATAGAATATGGAAACACTTTGTCGAGTCATACCAGGATAAGGAGATGAAGATGATGATGATTATTGTAAGGATAAGATAACTTGAAAATTTAATCGCCTCATGTCAATATTATGTTAGACATTAACAATACAAGAGTCAAGAGAGAAATGAACATGAAGACAATGATAATAATACAAGAGTATGATATAATACAATAATACAAATCATAATAAAACAAGAGTCAAGAGAGAAATGAACATGAAGACAATGATAATAATACAAGAGTATGATATAATACAATAATACAATGATAATAATACAAATCATAATAATACAAGAGTCAAAAGAGAAATGAACATGAAGACAATGAATGAAGTCCTTCAATATAATTTTGCGAAAATGCTGGCATAAAATTATTAAAAGCCAGTCGGATATTTGAATATAATTTTATATGCCTTTAGAAAATCTTCGAATTTACGAACCCCACAAATCCACCCGCAAGCAGGGACCACATTCAAATTTTTCAACTCACTTAAAAAAATCCAGTATAATGAGTAAAGAGCCATTTCTCATATTCCTTACCCACGCTACGCCCGACCCCTAAATCCCCCGAAACAAATACCTACCCCATTATTTTACGGCGCATATTCCACTGAACGCGTGTCGCCGGGCAAATAGCTTAGTGGTTAAGTTGTTTGTCTATGGTTTCGGGTTCGGATCCCACGGGAGGCGCGCAGATATTCGCAGATTACTCTTAATCTATGGCGCGACGAACCCGTTATCTGTTGAAAAGATACAGGAGGATTATTAGATTGCCTTTTTTTGTACCGGGATTAAACCGGCTGAGGCATGGCAGGGAACATATTTCAGAAATACTGAACGGGATCTGATTGAAGGATTATTCTAATATATTTTCCATTAGGGTTGTAATTTTTTCTGTGTTTAGAGGGGTCGATGTAACAATAAATTACTTGTTACATTATTAACTATACTGAAACCGTATAATAAACTGCTTTTCTTAAATTGTTTACAGGTTGTTTGGAATATTTATATTTCTGCATCCTTAAGTCATTAGTAAATTAGATTAATTCGGCGCGTGCGTCTAAAAACGGGTTAAAGACTATCAAAAAATTGATCTTCTACCATAAATTATGTAATGATTTCCATAAATATAAATAAATTTGTAAAGGTGGGTACCCGAAGGTTGTTAAAAAAAGTAACCCATAAAAACCAAGTTTTTATTATACTCCCTTTCTTTGTAAAATATAACAACAATTAAAGACGAATTAAAACATATAACATAACACTAAACTTACAGTAATTTAATTTATTTCTAAAATTTCAGATGTGCTTTGATAAGACACTTCATACTTTAAAGATTAAATTCTAAAAACATTTGTCAGTCAATTTAGATTTTCGTCATTCGTAGTGAAGTACCTATTATGTATACCGACGGAGTAATTCAAATTTAGAAAATATTCCGTGACGTTATCGGGCCGCCGCGCCGTTGGTAATCAAACTTTTTTAATGATTCCAATTTGAAAAAACCAATAAAATTTCTAAAAATCCGAAATTATACTATAGTTATCAATTTTTTTAACGAAAATTTGATAGATCTTCTTGATCGTCGTCACGAGTCTACTTGCAAAGTTTCAGCTCGATTGGATCACGGGAAAAGGGTCAAAAATCGATCCAAAGTTTTTTTGACGGCAAGCCGGCAAGCAAGCAGACGCCACGAGTTAATATAAAGGGAGTAAAAATGCACTAAACTCTATCGTTTAATTTATGTAATATTATTAAAAACCAGAATTTAATTCCAATTATGAAATTTCCGACAACAGAAATAAGACTTTATTGATAAATGTATCTTTATTGAGAATAATAACTGACCTTATACATTTTCATATTTATGCACAAAGTTTTATGCACAAAGAAAGCATTATATACGAAACTAACTTTCAACATATACAGGTATTTAATGTGATTTTTGTGAAAATCCTGCTTTTTCTCAATGTTCGTGTTTTCATATCCTAGAGGCAAATGCAAAAAAAATATGGTAAAAGCTTTATAATATTTCCAATGGCAGGTTTGCATTTCCGAATCTTCCTGAACTTTAGAAACTGAGAAGACCAAGCTCACTTCGCAGCCTGCTTGGAGGGGCGAAGGGGCTAATCCGACACCAAAGCGGCAAGGGATACCTACCCCTACATAATATTGCAATTTCACACTTTATTGATAATGGCATCAAATTTTATTTAGCGCCACGTGACCGCCGCGTGGCCGCCGGCTCTGGGGATGTTTGCCAAAATATAAGGCTTATTGACGAGCTGCCGACTGAAGGGGAGGGTTATCGTACTCTCATTTATTTGTCTGTTTATATTGTAATTTTATTGTTTTATTCTTAAACCAGCAAAAGTGACATAATCGGAAAGGGTAGGAATAAGTCAGCACGGGTTTTACGTTCAAATATAAATGAAATAATACACATTTAATGATACAAACAAGTATATTTTTCATAAAAACAAAACTAAACACAATTCATTCAATCGGTATGTATTATAATAATTGATTAATAAGTTAGTTAACACAACCATATAGGAATTAATTAATATTGATGGGAAATTATTCGATTTTAATGATTTTTATAACAATAATTTATTTAAAAAGTCGACTGAAATATAATAGAAAATTTTTTATTAACCTGATGCTTTTGCCTAACACTATGTTTTATGTTACCATGCGACTCTATACATTATTTTGCTCAAAAAACAAAATGAAATTAAATATTGAAATATATTCGTAGAATTCACGTTTTTTTCATTGTTTCTTCAAAATAAATTGTTCCTAAATAATTAAATCAATTTCACAAGTATTAAAGGAAAAAATTAAATCATTTAGAAATAAATGTCAATAATAGATAGGTATTAACAGTTATTGCATGAAACTGTCAAATTAAGAAAACATCGATGTAATTTTACAGTTTATGTATGACTTTTAATGCTGATCCATTCATTCAATGCTCCGATAAAACCTTCTTACTAAATATTGTTTATTTAAACAATATATATTGCTTTATTAATTTATACATTAAGTTCCTTGAGTTTATACGTTACTGTATGCATATTAACTAAAATTAAAAATATATTTAAAAAAACACATCATTATTGTGAAGCTGCAATTTCAGAACAAAGTTCTATGAATTATTAAAAAATATATTAATCAATAAGAAAAGACTTACAGAAAAATCAAATTAATGAAAAAATATTTGAGCTGCTACCGGGATTTTATGATTTTGATTTTTCTGTATGTCTTTTCTAATTGATTAATAAATTTCTTAAAATTAAAAATTTCTAAAATTAACTATTTTAAATATACTCGTATTATGTGTCTCAGTTAAAAATTGTCCAAAAAAATTTTTTAGTAGGTATAAAACTTAAAGAATTCTCATTATTTGTTTTTTTAAGGCCGTAATTTATCTTGTTAAAAAAAATAATTATTATTTGTAATCTTATAGCTAACCAGAAATATTAGAAACTTTATAAAATAATATTTGATACTGATGTGACTTGTTTCTAGGTACTTTCGATCTTTTAGTTACCTCAATGCTACCCTGTGTGATATGAGTGTATCATTAAAAAAATATATTGCGTCCATATCGTTCGATTTTTAACGGTGGTTCTGGTTTCACCTACCAGGATGAATTTTAATAAAATAGACATACTGTACCTAATCCTTCAAAAATAACGTCATTTATGAATTTTACTTTTCAAATAAATATAATAAGTAGGTACCTAATTATATATTATTATTACAAAATATATTTTGAACAATCGATTCGACTAACAATAAAGTTATTTATATTTTTCCGCATTTATTTTATACTCAAATGGAAATATAATATTTTAATAATTACCGACAGTAATACTTCACCATCAAATTCTAAATATGTGTCATATTGTCCATCATACAACTATCAAAATTATCACCGATGCTATCTTTGTTAGAATATTTCCACAGCCTTGAAATTAAAATAACTGTTTTTGTGTCATGTTAGCCAGCTGTTTTATATAACCTGGTTTTACGATATAATCTGAATATAGCAATATTGTTATTTGGTGATTGTTACTCAACACTCGGAAATAGTCAAGATCTAGTTTTACGACTTTTTCGGTGATTACTACCTCCTCATTGAAAATAATTGTATCATTGTAATTACTAAATTAATAAAAATTTACTACTTTTGCAATTTTAGATGAGACTTTTGCAAAGTGTTGGAGATAGATACATGGTCAAATTAGTGTGATATCTTGGGTGAGCGGAATGTGGAGTATAAGAGATTCATAAATATTTGTCATTAAAAACCCAAGACGGGAAGCAGAGATTGCATCTTCTGTTTTTATATCTACATATAAGATGTCACTTCAACATCCAACAGTTGTGCAGTAATGGCATATAAATTATTTTACATTTAAATAGACACATTAATATTTTGTTACACAAAAATAGATTGTAATGTCGGACCTCCACGATGTCTGTAAGACCTGTTTATTTGATGTCGAAGCAATATTTCTATCATCACGCAAACCATGAAGTTTTGTCTAAAATGTATGATGAATATTGCATAAAATAAGTACTTATATTATTTTAAAAGTTTCATACACATCTACCAATTTATTCATCCAAACAGTTCAAATATTAAATCAAAGCCAATATTTCGCCACAATGATAGAAAATATTGACATTTGACAAATGTCTTGACGTTTCTCTATTTTTTTAGTGTTGGGGTAATAATCAACAAATAACAGCATTGTTATTTTCAGAATAGGTCAGAATAAATAGATCAATTAAGTCGCCAATTTCTATAATGGGCTGTGTCATATTATTTAGATTTTACAAAGAAAAAATATTCCTAGATTTGGAATATTTTTTCACAATAGTAATTTTTACATTCAGTCCATATGAATTTAGAAATAGTCTTATAAATTGATCATAACTAACTAAACGTAACTAAAAAAATATAAACTTAGAATATTGGCTTTCTAATATACCCCACTATTGATATCAATGACTCAACTGAACGAGTAATTTTTTGTTATTTGTGAACCTGAATTGAGTCAAAAAACGGTTGCTTTAAAAATTATTTATTTATTTTTACGCTCAAAGGGCTTTTACAGGAAATTCTATAAATATACAATAGGTGTAATTAAATAGTGCGATTATAATTTGTTAAAAAAAATCAATAAGACAAAATACAGTTTAATAAAAAAAGATTAATTAATGCATGCACATTAATGAATGTGAATAGATTAATACGAATCGTACTTAAAGAAAATCCGAGCTTGAGAAACGACAAAAACCAAAAAAAATTTTTTGATAAAATATGTAGGTAAGTATGTAGGTATATTAAAAAAATAGGTACTTAATAAGGAGGCAATATATCCATCTGTCTGTAATGGATGTTCTTAAATCATATTTCCCCCAGCCTTTTGATGGTCTCCCTCTAATTCCTGTATAACCAAAAGCTATTCACCAGAAGTAATGTTAATTCCCGAATAAAATGCGGGGGGCCAGGTCACATTTTCACTGGTGTTGGGGGATTTCCGGGATTATGGCTGTTTGATGGGGCATTTCAAGGAGCTGCCCCGACTTCATATTTATCCCCGTTACTTATTTATTGGCTTCCTGGATGATCTGGAACAAGGGGAAATCATCAATGAACACTTATAAAGGGCTTTAAGTTAAAAAATCTTATATTTTGTCGGGATTTTGATGATTTCCAGAGTAGAACCGTGATTAGAAAGTTAAGATTGGTCAGAAAGAACAAAATAAGTTAGTGAGGAATCTTTGAACAAAAAATAACACACATAACAGTGGAAGATTGACAATTAATACTTTGAATGTGAAACAATTTTCATCATTTAATTTTTGTATCCAGAAATTCAAGTGAAACGTGAAGCAATAATATTATTGTTTATTAAAAAAATGTGTATTTATTTATTATGCAGACAGAAAAATATAGAGATGTGAATATGGAATACGTGTCGCATTAATATTCTTACTACAATATTTTCAAAATAACCTAATCGCTTATGCTATGAAAATAGGACTAGGAAAATAGGATCCAGGACACAGTCTTGCTGGTGTCCTGGATCCTCGAACCACCGACCATCAGATCACTAGGCAAGCCTTATTATCATTACACCAATAAGCTACTTTAAGAAAAGGGGTTTGGGGTTTTAACAGGGTCATTCCCCAATACTTGTAGTGTCTGATCATGCCAGGTCTTTCACGGACGCCCTCTATTCCTGTTTATTTTTATATACCTACGTGTTTTTACTTATGTACCTACTATTGTTTATTTCTTAGAAAATTGTGTTATGTTAGGTATATATATTAAGTACTGGTACTGTAGATGTAATTATGTGATTCATAAGTAGGTTTGTACTAAATCTGGTGAATGCAAAATGGACCGGGATTTCAGGATTGAATATCCTTAGTTATTTAGTACCTATAGGTAGTATAATAGTGCGTACGCTAAGATACTACCAAAAATATTCTTAAACTAGCGGTAACCCGTCAAAAATAACGGAAAATTGGTTCACGTCTTTGCTAAGCCCTAGTTTATATTTACGAGTATAGCATATTTTTGGCGGTCTACAGAAAGGCGGCCGTAGCCACGTGCGTTCATCGGCCTGTTCGGGATTGGTGACCCGGGGTTCAAGCCCCATCTTCTTCCTTGTTTTGATCGTGAATTCGAACGAAATTACGGACGTTACACACGGGAATTACGGGAATAGATAGATAGATAGACGAAGAGACGACGAAATTATTATGTTTGATAATAACAAATTTTATATAAAGTTTGAATTGTCACTAAGTGAATAATTCAAAGTTTACGTGGCGCTTAATATAATATAGTTACGCCAGCGAATGCAACCTAGAATTTAAGAAGTGATTACTGAGAAAGTTATTTTAAGGTGGAACAGCGCTGCTGCTCCTGACAATGAAGATAAGAATGTTTCAAATAACCATTTTTTCAGATTCTCGTAAGATTCACTCTACGGAATCCATTACCAAGTAGTTTCGTCGCAGTGCCGTGCACCGGCGATTTTTACAGGTATTTTAAACTTTATTTTATAAACCAATTTATTATCATTTTATTTTTATTTTGATGAAACACTGACAGAACACTGGGTAAAAATACATAACTGTCTTTGGACTGCTCTGGCAATATGCATATGTGTATTTAGTGTATCAATGTAGTTTGAACATATAAGAATATGTAAATAAATAATTGATTTAATGTGTTCTATGAGTTAAAGTTAGGTTAGAAACACTGACAGAACACGGGGTAAAAATACATAACTGTCTTTGGACTGCTCTGGCAATATGCATATGTGTATTTAGTGTATCAATGCAGTTTGATCATATAAGAATATGTAAATAAATAATTGATTTAATGTATTCTATGGGTTCAGGTTACTGTCAAGAAAATGGTTGTTGTGTAGGAGTGACTTTTTGAGTGATGACAGGGTGTCTGCAAAAATATCAGCATCAACGTTAAGGTCATAGAATATATATTGTATGTACGACGCAGTCTTGTGATGGTAAATAATAACTAACATTATTAGAATGCTTATTCTTAAAGAACTCGGGTTTCTTATACCAGGTTTAACATACAAATTTATGCTCGATTCGAGATGTAACTTGCAAATTTATGTCAGATACGAGATTTAACATCCAAATTTATGTCAGATGAAGAAAGAAAATCAATAGTACCCCTGAAAATCTTATGTAGCGCAACAAGATCGGATATTTTGCGTCGAGACTTAAGTTTATGAATTTTGAAAAATGTAGAACGATCCTCGTAACTGTTTTTTTTTCATGTAGTTCCTAATACAACATGAAAACAAACAAAGACAAAACAAAGTGCATGGTTGTTGGAAGAGAAGAAGTGTCGACAAATGTTGTTTTGAGTGGCGTCGCTATCAAACAAGTGAAAGAATTCACACATTTGGGTAGCAAAATTTCCCAAGATGGCCGCTCAGAGGCTGACATCATAAGAAAAATACAACAGGCAAGAGTCGCCTTCAACAAAAAATCCAATATCCTGGAATCCCCCAACATAGATTTAAAGGTTTGGAAAAACTTGATTAAAACTCTTGTCTGGAATGTGCTGATGTATGGCAGAGAAACATGGACCATCGGCCAGAGCATGTCCGGGAGGCTAGCGGCCTTTGAGATGCGGTGCTACAGGCGCATGGCGAGGATCCATTGGTCTGAACATATCTGAAACGACGATTGAGCAGGGTGGGCGAAAAGAGGCGGCTCCTTAACAGAATCGCCCAACAGCGAGCAATTTGGATAGGCCATAATATAAGGCATCCGGGCTTGCTTTTAACCATCGTCGAGAGAAATGTTGAAGGCAACAACCGTAGAGGCCGCCCGAGATTAAGCTACGTATACCAGATTATCGGAGATGTGCGCTGTAGCACCTACCAAGAGATGAAGAGGCTGGTAGTTGACAGAGTGGAGTGGAGAGGGCGAGTGCTTGTTGCAGACCAATCCTAGGATTGCGACCTAAAAAAAAAATAAAGTTCCTATTATAAACAATCCATCCTTTCTTCCCAAACATACTGTTTTCACAACTATTTCTCAGTCAATTCTCGGAATATTAACATACACCTACTACGCGTGGAAAAATTTGCTTTACAAAACAATATAGGTTATTCTTAGTACAACGCTATTACACGACTAAAAATTTTGTGTATAAAAGGCCCCGCCATATATTTAAATGTTAGTATTCTCAGGTCATGAAGCTCGCCTAGTAATGGTGGTCGGTGGTTCGAGTCCCATTCCAGGACCCCAGCAAGTTAGTACTATTTTCATAGCATAAGCGTTTAGCTTATTTTTAAAATAATAAGAATATTGATTGCGACACGCATTCCAAGTAGGAATTTATTTTTTTAATAAAAAGAAAAAATGCAACATTAATATAAAAAAAAATATCTAACAGCTATGTATATTGAAAAGTAGGTACGGAAGTTTTTCATTGTTATTATTTATTACGACCTATCGCACGGCTAGCTTAATTGATCACTTTACACAATGTAACGTTCACTAATTCCACTCATAATTGACCACCACAACAAACACAATACCAAATTTGAGATGTTGTTATTTTACGTCTTTGCTAATGTCATCCGTGGTTTAAATTTTTCATCTCCATAAACCAGTATATCGCTTGCTGGTAATGAGATATTTATTTTTAACAAAGAATTGAAAGGCATTCGATATGTGGATCTACGGAAGAATACTCAAAATCAGCTGGATGGACAGAGTTATGAATTAAGATGTAATTATGGTTCGGATGAATAAAGAAAATAATGCAGAGAAAGATTGCCGAAAGTCATGGCTCTGGAAGAAGGAAAACATCATGGTTGAAAACCTGAGACAGCGGTTTGGCCAGTCTACTGTAGCGCTGTTCTCGGCCGCAGTAAACACAGCCAACATGAGAGCCAACTAACGAATGGACAGGGCACTAAACATAGCTAACATGAGAGCCAAATAACAAATGGACAGGGCACTAAACATAGCCAACATGAGAGCCAACGAACGAATGGATATGGCACTAACCATAGCCAACATGAGAGCCAACTAACGAATGGATAGGGCACTAAAAGAAGAAGAAGAGATTTTTAACAAGGTATGAAGCAATATTCTTCTCTGTAAGTCCATAATATTCCTCCGAATTATTAATGTAGAAAAATTGTTTCAATTTTTAATTTTTTTTAAAGATCAAGCAGGTATTCAAGAACATATTCATATTTGTGGAGTTGTAATTTTTCAGAACAAAGTTCTGTGAAATTTTTAAAAACAAATTAATTAATCAATTAGAAAGACATACAGAAAAATCTAATTCAGGAAAAAATATTAGGTTACTACTGGGATTCGAACACAGGTCACCTCCTTTCCGGGGCCGGTGCTCTGACCACTAAGCTATAGCAACCCTCTATGTTTCCGTGAATATATCGACCTTATATGTAGTTCTTATTTTTATTAATTGATTTATTAATTGGAAAGGAGGTGACCTGAATTTTTTCATGAACACAATACTGGATTTTGTCGCCAGAGGTATCATTATTAATCAAGATGTATTATAGTTGTCTCACTCACAAGGCTTGACCTATCGTAAGGCACTTCATATTAGGTAATACTTTCTGTACAAATACAAATAAAAAGCTTAATACTCAAAAGATGAAGTTTTTTATAAATTCTCCCCGAGCGCACAAATTACTGATTTTTTCACTCGTATAGAGATGAGTTATCAAAATATAGAGGCAGAGGCATATAAATATAAATGTCTTAATAAAAGTAATGAGTTCACGGCAAGAATGTGTCGGCCTCGGGTTGAACAGACCCGCTAAGCGAATAAAAAAATGAAAAGGGCAACAATTTCATGACGGATCGAGGAACGGATATTTTGTTATAAAAATAAACATCCGAGGCGAGAAAGAGACGGAGTGCCTCAGACTCCGTGGTCCAGCGAATCATTTAACGATGATGAGGAGGATTCCCGCATTGGAGACGCGCCGCGGGGCGTGGACGGATGCTGGACAGGCCCGGACTGAGTGATATTTAATCTTGATTTCTTATATACCGAAATAATAAAACTTATGTGGTTAAGTGAATAGTTATTTTAAATTCACAATATTTTTTAATATTGTCATGACGCGTGGCTTTGGGAGGCAAATTAAACCATAAAAGAATATTTTAACTCTTATCAATTTACACAAAGTCACTGGAATTTAATTTGCGCACAATTTTTTAATTCACGCTAATTTTATCACTTAAATAAATATTCCACGCAGGTTCACAATAAATTTTCGTTACTACTGAGAATATTCCACTCACAAGTAGACATTTAGGTACTTCTTTACTAAGACATTTAGGTACCTACTACTTCTTTATAACTCGCTTTTTCGCTATCGTTGTCACTCTGGCCACATTGATCCTCTGCAATGGTTACGCTTTTCTATAGTGGACTTGTCGCGCTATCAAATGTGAAAAAAATAATTCTCCACGGCAGCCGCTTTGTCCTTTTATATAAAACATGTTGGTTTCTTGAACGTTCGAGGATTTGCTTTCCCTTTACACTATTCTCTCGAGCCTTCCAGCGTGTACGACGATTCCACCCAGACGAATCCAGCGTTCACTAGACGATTCTAGAGTGTACCATAGTACTGTTATCGATCTGAGAGTGCGAAATTCTTTCTGTATACCATCTTTTATTTTTTAAGAACACAATTACAGGATTTTTGTTCCTAGATGGATCGTCATCAATTAAAATATACTAGCTGTAACCCGTCAAAAATGACGGTACTTTTACATGTCGGTTCCTAAGGAATATGTATGTATTTATTATATTTTAAAAAATCAAAAAAAAAAATTATATTCGAAAAATTAAAAAAAAAATCGAAAAATAAATTTTTCTATTAAAAAGTTACGGACGTTACACGAAGTTACGCGGAAGGACGGAAGGACGGATGGACAGACAGACAACGAAATAATTATAATTTGGATTATTAGATGTCTCACAGAGACGAAGTTATTTTATATAGGCAAGTACGGAAGTCTTTGGATGCTTATAGGAATTACAACCTTTCATACCGCTGCGCTGACTTAAGTGATCACTTACCACAACGCAACGTTCACGATTCCACCCATGATTGACCACCTGCACAAAATTTAGATTATTGTAATGAGATATCTTTTATTGATTAGAGTATGAAGCAATATTCTTTGTATGTGTATATGACGTTCATTCGAATTTTCAGCATACTTACATTTTAACTAGATTACGCCTGAAAATAATTTTAATTTTTAACTCTTTTTTAATGACGATTCCTCTGGTGACAAAAATCCATTAATTGTATTTTTGAAAATTTTAAATCTATTCGAAAATGTACAATTGATCACATTTTTTTATATTTTTTATGTTTATAGCGTTAACGTTGTAGTTGGACATAATTATTAATTTTAATTCATTAAAACTTTGTACATATGTACCCATAGTTTAAACCCCAAGTGGTTTTTGCAAAGTTTTTAATTAAATAAAAACTTTTATATATTATTTATATATATACAATAAAAATAACCTTTATATACAATTAAATAAAAACCGTTATAACCTATCCAGTCCTGTAATCAACAATTAAAAACTCGAATACCTCAACATTGTGGAATCGCTCGGTCAGAAAATATGTGATTGCAGGTACGCTTTTGTTGAAAATGATTGTCATTTTTTATTGTAATAAAAAAATTAATTATTTTCTCATAATTGAATTAACGGCGTTCAAAAGACGCCATGACTGTCAAAAAATTTGGCACAGATGCGGCTCGATCGAGGATTTTATAAATGATTGAAATTTTTTTAATAATTTAATAATATACACCCTTAAAATGCGGACACCTTTTGTTACAAAAGCATTTTAAAATCACACAGCAATAAATTTCATACTTTTAAAATCCTTTTCTCGGAATGATATATGTGAGCGGCTGTGATTTTTCATTTTCTTCCTTACGTGGAGTTCTTTATTTGAAAAGTTTCGTATTCTAATTTCGGATCGCTTTCCCGCCGACAAAACAAATCGAAGATAGGATTGGCGTGGAGCGAAGCTAGGTACCTACCTGCTTCCTGGATATTGGACGATTCGAGTTTGAAATATAAAAACTGTATACGTAGCACTAATGCGCTATTCTTGAAGAAAAATTTATGCAACTTAACTTGACAGAGCGGATGTTATAAATTTATTTGTTTATTTACTTGAACGTTACGCGGCCAAAAAGCCTTTAAAAGTATGTAACAAAAATAAATAATGGATTTACATAATAATAATAAAAGTAAGAAAAGAAAACGTTGATTAACAGAATATACAAAAAAATAGGTAATGCATAAATAAAGTACCTACATAGAAAAGGATAATAAGTAGGTAAGCATATAAAAAATTCATTAGAAATAAAGTTTGGGGTACAAATAAAATTAGATCGTGGATGCCACTACGCTTTAAATATTGATATTAATAGGATTATTATTTTAAGTATGGTACTCTCTCATTTATGCTATTGCAAAGTAGCGATTTTGTTTCTATACTTCTCAATTATACGCTGACGTCCGTTTTTATTCAATTAATATTAAAGCAATACGGTACATACATGTATATAATGGATGAGCGAACCTTTGTGTCTGTGTGTGTTGGTCATATACGATGTTGGTTGCGCAGGCCGACCGATGACATGTGAGCGAGACAGCTGTCAATTTAGCCAACTTAAACTAGCTAACCAGCATAACTTTTACTAGCTTGCTAGGGTTCAGAATCAGACGGTCACGTCACAGTCAAAAATATAGCAACAGTGGTTTTAATTTTACTGGCAATAAATCCGTGAAAATAACGACGAGATTTACTGAGAAATCCCTGGATTACATAAGGTAGAAAAACATTACATTAATCACCACAATTATCATCCGATTTTTATCCGTTGCTGGATGAAGGCCACCCAATGTCTTCCATTTTATGTAGATATAAGTACATGTAGATATAAATGACATCTGATGAGTTTGACAACTTTGACAGCTCGGAGAACGGACCATCGTTGGACCTATATCACGCATGCATCACATAATTGATATAGTAGTTACATATTGTCACGGATTAGCGGCGATGGGAGACGAAATTAAACATTTAAATGAATTAAGTCACCGGACACAAACGTTAGATTGAATATTATTCCGTAATTCACATTAGTCCTTTGTCCATAGAATAATTTATGTTTGTCGCCTATGGTATCCCTCCTGTCTACGAAACAATTTACTCGCGCTATCTGTAGTTTTTCACTGGCTCAACACACCGCATGTTAACAATAAATGTTTTTTCTCGTATATTTTAGTATAATTTCGCACATTCCAGTTCTTTTTGAAATCTTCTAGATTGTTAGGAAGAAGGGTATCTCCATTCACATAGTTTTAGAACCTCGTGTAATATCATCGCAACTTTTTTCTGGTCCTATTGCGCAAGCCTGAGTGTCGTGATGTCATCATCGATTTTGAACGGTCGTGAAAATCTGATCCGGGAGCATTTGTCATCGCAGATTTCATCTAAAAAATTATTCTCCTTATTTCAACTTTAGATTTTCCATGTTTTGATAACTAGCTAAGCTAGACAGAACTAATTCTCTAATAATATTTCAGATAATTGCCTTTTGTGTGTGTTGTTTATTCGGTTGACATAATGTTTATTATTCTAACGCAAATAATTTAAATTACTTGGCCGTATGTGTCATGAATATTTTCAGATGATGTAGGTACTTGTTCAATAAATAATTAAACAAAATTTTCAAAGGGATGAAATAAACCTATTATTACATTGCTATTATTATATTGTCAGGCTGAGTAGCAATAATGACTCGGAATTTGCGAATCATTTATTAGATAATGACCATATTTTGATTTTAATACAGGGTATGCAAAAAATATTACACACAGATTGTAAGGTTTTTGCAGATTAATATTTTTAGTTAGTTAGTTAGATTGATATTTGCAGATAATTTAGAAATTAGAAAAAGTCATTACTAAGTGAAATGTAATTAATAATCAAATAAAGTTTGTAAACAATCCTTTATTGAATATTTTCTGATGACCATATAATTCCATAATTAACTCTTCGAACCTCCCTCCCCCTTTCACCCTTTTCATTAACCATTCCTCTATGTTATATTTTTTTTTATATTTTTCTTTTTTCCATATTTTTCAACAACTCACAACTCGTACAACTCATCCTGAAGAAGAAAACATTGTTCTCGAAACATGTAGATATAGATGTTCAAACATTGTCATTTAAAACGTCCGAATCTTTATTTTCATAATTTACATCAAACAAGTAACCCTTTTGATACGTATCATGGGAGTTCTTAAGAACTGTATCTGCATTATGTAGACACACATAACTCAATTCTTGTGAATTTGTATACTGCACAAGATACAAAATGGCCGCGCAAACTCGGGAACTTATCTGCGTAAATCTCGTAATGAGGTCAGTACAGACTCTTAAGACAGATAATTTAATCAATTCTAACTACAAACAGCTAACAATAATAATGATTGAATGATTTCCCGCGAGCTCGGAATCAGTTTCATTAATATTTGATTGCAGAATCCGAAGTTACAATACCGCAGAGCCATCTGCGGTGTCGTTCAATAAGTTCTCAACCTTCGATTGATCATTTACTTGTTCCGTATGGTCTCCGGATCTTTGGAAGCCACCCAACTTTGTAATACCTTATTGTGCCAGAAACCGCAGGACTTCTCTCACTTCTTTCGCATGACGTCAATCCGATGTTAATTACATTGTGTGCTGTACCTCCGCTTTGTTCATTTATATTAAATGTTGTAATGAAATATAAATTATAAAATATGTCTGGAATCATTTCCCATGTGTAATTTGCTTAAATTTTCTCTCAAAATTATTGTTTTATACTTATGTATTTACTTAAATTATTACATATATATTTACATTCAATTAAAAATATTTAGCTATCATTTATTATTTGGAAAACATTAATAACCTCGCAGGACTATACTCCTGTCTTGATTATGAGTCGAAAATGTTCAAGCTATCATGACCTAATATCAATAGTTATTGAGATATGTGACATCAAAATTTGCATTTTTTTCAATATTTCTGACTTATTTTTTGTAAAACGTTGGACTATCATTACAGTAACTAATATCAGTTACGAAAAATTTATTTGTTTCAATACAAGTTAAATAAAATGATAAAAAGCCTGAAAAAATTCCAATTGGAATGTTTTCCAATTAGAATTCGAAGGATTTAATTTTTTATTTAACTTGTATTACAGGGAATGAATTTTTCATACTCGATATACGTTACTGTAATGATAGTCCAACGTTTTACAAAAAATAAGTCGGAAATATAAAAAAAAAAATGCAAACTTTGATGACGCATATCTCCTTAACTATTGATAATAGGTCATAATAGCTTGAACATTTTCGACTCATAATCAAGGCAGAAGTATAGTTCTGCGAGGTTATTAATATTTTCCAAATAACCCTGTATAAACACTGTTGCCCATCTATTACCGGTAGTATATACACGTATAATTAGTATCTGATCGAAGAAAACTATTAAATGAATTACTGTTTAAAACATGTTAAATTGTATACATGTACCTAATACAGCAGCATTAAACATTTAAAATAAAATAAAACTTCACTTCAAAGGAATACAGGTATCGATTTTTTGATTAACGTCTGCATCAATAGAAGAATTTAAGGTTTTGCAATTAATTTAATTTTTTTATTAATTGATTGATTTATGCCGCAAGGAGTTAAAAATTATACTATATTACGAATTACCGGAGCTTACAAATTATTGGGGTTAATCTAATATGAAATTAACATTTTGGGGCTTGTGGCTTTAAAAAAATCGAATTATCGGTGTTCTAATTAACGGGGTTTTACTGTATCTATATGTGTGAATTTTTAAGATCCAATGATATACAATACACATAAAAAATATATGCTATAAGTGCGTTCTTACAGAATATATTTTAAAAAATTATTTGTTGCATGACTTTGCAAAACAATATAAAAAATTCCACCGGTAACTTTCTGAACCACTGCGCTGTTTCATCACCCGTCTAGACCGGCAGCGAATTTAATTACAGCGGACAAAATAAAGCTGAAAGAATTGATGAATTAAACCCATTTCAGCAAGAGATTAATTTATTAACTCCGTGACAACTGTCTGGGCTGCATTTAAACACTGTTATGTCTGACTGCCTCGGTGGACACAATTGAATTACTTTTTATTGTTGCGGCCAATTGGCAGAAATGTTCGATTGAAATTCCGATTTTAGATTTTACAAATGTTAACTAATAGTTGACTTTTATCTGAGAAGTCCGTTGGAATAAAAAAAAAACTAACCCATAAAAACCAAGTTTTTATTATACTCCGTTTCTTTGTAAAATATAACAACAATTAAAGACGAATTAAAACATATAAGATAACACTAAACTTACAGTAATTTAATATATTTCTAAAATGTCGGATGTTTTGAGCTTTGATAAGACACTTCATTCATGCTTTGAAGATCAAATTCTAAAAACATTTGTCAGTCAATTTAGATTTTCGAAATTCGTAGTGAAGTACCTGTATGTATACCGACGGAGTAATTCAAATTTAGAAAATATTCCGCGACGTTATCGGGCCGCCGTTGCTAGTAATCAAACTTGTAATGATTCCAATTTGAAAAAACTATTAAAAATTTGAAAAATCCAAAATTATACAATTATTATTATTTTGTAAGGAAAATTTGACAGATCTTCTTTATCGTCGCCACGAGTTTGCTTGCAAAGTTTCAGCTCGATTGGATCACGGGAAAGGGTCAAAAATCGATGCAAAGTTTTTTGACGGCAAGCCGGCAAGCAAGCAAGCAGACGCCACGAGTTAATATAAAGGGAGTAATAAGTTTAGAATTCATTAGAAACAAAAGATGCATGAAGTGAAAATAAATATGAATTAAATTCAACCATTCCAAAAGGAGCATAAATTTGTCGCGTCATAATGATATTCAAATAATTTTATACTGATTAAACTGAATTGATAGAAATATTCAAAAATTCCTCTGAAAGTAATATTAATAAATTAGTTTCAAAAACTAGATAGAAAGTGTCTTGTCAGATTTAAATTAAACTAATTAAAATGCAAACAAATTCAATCAATATGGCTTATTCCGTGATTTCATGCAAATTCGAGCGTTTTGGAAGAATGAAAAAAATGTTGGCTGTAATTATTATGCAAATATCAACAAAGCTGTTAACAGATAACTTCAATGTAAAAGGCACTCATTTCACTCAATTACTTTCAGAGAAAAATGCATTTAAAATGCATCAATGGAACGTAATGAAATGCAAGCGGGTGTTAATGAAATCATTGTGGAAGGTGATAAATAGGTACTTGGACATGCAATGTATTTCAAATTTACAATATAATAAAAGCGACATGAAATAAAAATATTATAAACAAATACAAATTATTTAAAGAACTAAGGAAATAAATCTTACATTTGACTTGTATGAAAACGAAAATATTTTTAATATTTGATATAAATTACTGTAATGATAGTCCAACGTTTAACAAAAAAAAATTACATATTGAAAATATTTAAATATTTAAATAAAAGCTATCTTTGAAATCATTTATCTCCATAAATATATTAGGTCCGAATATTTTTAATAATTAGACATTGTTGTTGGAACGTTTACAACTCATAATAAAGGTAGGAATCTACCAGTAAAGTATTGTGGACTAGCTCCGTTCAACCTTGTATATACAACTATTTTTTATTTTTATTTTAATTATTTTAAAAAAATGGGGATGCATGTGTGTAATACATTCTACAACGCTTATGCTATGAACATGGGATAACTTGCTAGTTTCATGGATGATGCTTTTACCCCTAACCAGTTAACTAGTGTTTAGTACCTACTAAATAAATATAAAAATTAAAACAATATTAAAAATGTACGAATATCATTTGAATATCTTTGAGGAAATAAATATGCGGCTCATATTTATTTCCTCGAAGATTCTACATAGATCTTATACATGTCGTACTAAAATGTATTCGTAAATAAAGTTAGGTAAGTATTAAATATCACATGTAAGGAGAAGCCGTGTGGCTAAGGGCCGGTTGTTTGATCAGAAGTAAGTAATACTAATGTGTTTTCCACTAATCAAACTGTCTGTTTTCGTAAAAATCTTTTTTTTTGCTAAACTGTACAATTACCAATGATCAAAAATAAAGCACTATAAGTTTATTTTTGGAGACAAATTTTAAAGGTAACTTATTCATTTCACAGTGAGTATTTTGTCATTTGCCATTGAAATGTTAATTAGATATATTGTTACTAGTGTTCATTTTTTTTTACTGGTGTTCATTTTTTAATGAAACAATACACCTTCCTAAGACTTCCTCTCTAAAAAAATATATAAATTGTACCCACTGTCCTTTTTTAAACTGAATATCGTACAAGTGAGTCGTCGAGTAGCAAAACCTACCTAACTACCATTTTATTTATTTTTAGATTTGAATGTAAATGATATATCCATTTATTTTAGTCAATTATAACAAATATCAATTTAAAGTCATTGCTTATTAAAAATCAGCTTGAGTTTCAAATCATACCTATATCCAAATTGTTTAATAAAAAATTCAAAAACATTTAATAATATTTAACACGCTTAAGTTACTGAGAACTTATTTCACTACATCCCTGAAAATGCATTGGTCTTGTGGTTAGGACACTCGCCTCGTGATCCAAAGGTTTTATTTTAAATTCTTATTCCTTTACTTTTAATTACATCTTATTCACGTTATAAAAAAGATTTAAAAGAGTTTTCTTTAAGTTTTCAAAAAATTGTTCATGGCGTCCGGTTAGTTTTGATATTCAACTACAAATGTTTATATATTTGTAGGCATGTATTACACAGGCTATTTGAATAATATAAAATAATAATTTAATTCAGTATACGTGACAATATGTAGTGCTGAAAAATCGATTTTAGTAATAGATATATGTACCTTGTACTGTAATCGTAAAATTTTATATATTATTTTACTCTAAATTTATTTATGAAAATGTATTAAAATAATTTTAATATGTATTTTAAAGAAGAAGTCAAATCTCATTCTTGTCCTACTATGGACGTGCGGTATTATGCCTGACTTTTCGGCTAGAAAAGATAATATATTAAAATTTATCTTTTAAATCTGCGAATGCAAATTGTACACATGTTGAATTAACAATAAATGAAAATAAATCGAACTTATCGTGGGTAAACGTCGAATATATAAATAATAATATGCATGGTATTCTCTCACATCTTTTCACATTCGAAATTGACACAATAAACATGAATTTAAAAAATCTAAATCAAATATATATTTCAAAATGATTAGCTTGTTATAAAGATATTCTCATTACTGGTATCTTACTTCTTCACCGTACTTTTTATTGATTTGGTCTTGTCTGTAAATGCATAAATATTTGCATACGCCCAATCGTGTCGTATATATTGAATGTTTTATAAAAATATTTATTTTATTTTACCAAAAAATATATTAAAAATAATGTTCTTAATTATTCTTTAAAAAACATCGTTTACATAAATACATTTCCTAAAAACCCAAATAAAACTAAATATTCTATCTTATATAAAAAAAATTCCTCGCCAGGCTTGATGACACCTCATAATTTTGTCTCGCAAAATCTGACTCAAGCTTAATTTTTTTCTAAATATCCATTTACGGAATTAAGCAACGTGTAATATTTTACAAAATCACAAAAATAGAAAAGAAATCGTCGACGAAAGATAATTAAAACGATATCTATAATGAGCATGCTAATTAAACAAATAAATAACCCAGAATTAAGTGAGTCGGACACACCTTGCTATAAACACAACACCTTCGCGGTCCAAAGCAGCCGATCCCACTAATTTTAGTCTCATTATAAAAGGGGGCCTCTCGCCCGGGTCGGGCCCCCCGGGGGGCGCCCTATGGGGGCACCAGGTGTCCGCTAGGGCCCCCGTAGAGCCCCACTAAATAAGGGAAGTTAATAAATTAGGAGACCTCAACGCCTCTATTATAACACGTCGAAATGCATCCAGATATTGAAATAAAATACAATATGGTTTACGGACACAAGTAAAAAGGAATTTCGTCGTATTCATTTATTTACTCAATTGAAATTCATTATAGATTTTGTTTTTTATAAAGTGTCTTAAATTAACAGGTGTCACAGTGATGTCTTTAGATGGATAGAATGAACAATCGTAAATCGTTTTTAAATTCCTTAATAAATTGATATTGACAACACATATTTTACATTTGTTAGTAGTCTTCTATGCTTGCATGTTTTTATAGAATGTCATTCGAAAAATTTTATTTCAAAAAAATACTTTTTATAAAAAAATAACAGTAGATTTTTTAACACCCTCAATACTTATGCGTTAACAGTATGTAGAATACAATCTACTAATATGTTACAAACAATATTCGAATGTTGTTATCCTTAAAACTCAAAGGTTTATTTTAAAATACCTAATACAAACCGACAAATATCAGTCAATACAATATCCGATGAAATAACGCGTTAACATAGTTCAACTGATTTTGTTAAATTGAAAATGAATGATAATTATATTGTCAACCGGAATACCTACGTATCTCTCCCAATTGTTAGTCAATAACTGACATCCCTGATAACAGACAAGTGAAGCAAAATCACGCGTAAAAACGTGCATCTGATGATTAAAAACATTTTCTCCTTCTTATTTTTCATGTGGTGTCTTCAGGACCAAGTAGTGCAATGCTGATTTATTTATCCCGTGCAAAATTTACAATATCTCTGATATTTGGACTTCGAGCCACTTTTTAAGATTACGGATCCAAGATAACTTCTTTCTACCAGTCCTATGTACTTCTATATTCCCCTACATAATGAATTGTATAGGTTAAAGGTAAGCCGTCGAGAGATTTTATATAACTCATGTGATAAAATATATTTACCTCTCATATCTCTCAGAAGACGGCGGCCCTCGTAGCCCAGTGGGCATGACATTGCCTTTCCATACCAATCCGGGTTCAATTCCCGGTGAGGTCACAATTAATCTATGTGATTTACACATCACAAAATACCCAAGCCTGGGTATTTTGTGATGTGTTTCGCTTCTTTCATTGGGTCTATTGGCCTGTTGAAGCGACAAAAAGACAGATGATAACAGAGTGAGATGATCACACCAAAGCTAATCCCGGTTAAATCATAAAAGATTTTTTCCATTGCGGAAAATGTGGCCGAGGTATACAAAATTCCTTCCCTTGGTAGTTGTTATTAATTTTAATGACTTATTTATATATCTTAGCACCTCTTCTTTAATAATCTGATCAGATTAATTAAGTAAATTAAATATATTCGGCTCAGTTCTTGGGTTAACAAAGAACGCACATTTGTTTACCTAATACATAATACTTTTATTTCTAGGAACCCACCGTTATTTCAGTTGTAATTGGATTAAGTAGTTGAGTGCCCATTGTTATTTGCATTGTTATTTAAAACTGAAATTAATTACCTGGGTAACTACAGTTGGGTACTTGAATTGAAATAAAAGCTTGTCATTAAATGCGCTTCAATGGATTTAATCGCAAATATTCTACTAAATTGAACGGACTTTTTAAAAATTAACATTAATAAGATTTAAGAGATGATCAGTGAATGGAGGCCCACCGTATTTCTAGGACCGTTTTATGAGTGAAATCTTCCATATCGGTCCCACTCATACGTCACCAGGTTGATAATAATTTTTGCTCTATATCACGTAAATGGGGACCCGGCAAGGAGAGGCCCGCAAAAGTCCATTCACTGTCCCTCTCCCACTCTAAGAAACTGTTTAATAAATGAAAAATATATCAAATAATACACAAAAATCAAAAGAAACATAGTAATGGAGATGATAAAATAATCTTAAAATAATAGAGAGAAAATTTAGAGTTATAAGGTAAACCAAAGAAATATAGCAACAAAAGATAATAGATCAGTGAAGTGGGACCCACCACCGACCCAGGGTCGTTCTCCCGCGAAAGTGTAGGGCCGATACGGGAGTAAAAGCTCCCGTATCGGCCCTACACTTTCGCCATCAAGAGTGACATTGTTTTAATGCTAAAACAGTTTCCTCGCTACGCCGTTGACGAAGCAGAAGTACTCGTGCTGGCTGGATAGTTTTATTTGATTTTTTTCCGCCGGCAGTTGATTTCTGGACTGCAAGTCCGTTGCTTTTTTGTGTTGGGAATTGTTTTCTTTCTCTTTTACCCTAAGGGGAGTGCCGTTTTCATAGTTTCCCTGTTCCCACGGTGCAACCTTCCATTATCTATATTTATATATTTTTTTATTACTTTTAGCGTTATTTTTCGTGATATCGCTTTTGGTATCTTTCATATTTTGTTTTAATGATATTCATGGTTTGTTATATTCTTTTCTTTGTTTTTCCTCTGCATTTATTTATATTACGTTGTTTTGTATAATTATTTTATATTGTATATAATTGTATAATTATAATTAATATAAATTAATAAGTGGTTTAAACAAAGTTAATTTATATTAATTATAATTATGTTACCACAAAATAAATTTGCTACATTTGAAGAAGAAATTCTATAATTATTTATATTACGTTGTTATATTTTGTGGTCATATTTTGTGATTTTGTTTTGTGCTTTGATATTTTCTTTCAAATAAATTAAGAGATGACCAGGAAAATACCCACCACACGAGTTGACATCATGCAATTCTTATGTGACTATCAATCTAAAATTAATCACCTGCTTACATTTAGATTATTTTTTAGAATGCAACCCCAGGATATTTTCTTATCTGAGTATAAAAAATCCAACCAAATGACAGTGCAATTGTAATTGATAATAAATTAAAATATTTTTTATTTTCGATCTACGATTCTTTGAATCCCGAATCCACTGAAAGGAGAGGACTCGTCGAAAGTAGAAAATGTTTTTTTACCTTTAACCTCCAAATCTATTTTGAATAAATAGATGTTGCGGTAGGTACTCGATAATGGATCCGTAGTAGCGAGACTTTTGGCCAGTACCGCCTAACGATTTGTGAACATCGATTGCCTTCCAGAATCAATGGCGAATCCTTTCTGCCTGTCACTGTCCTGACATCTATTGTCCGGCAGCTGAAGGAAACTTCTTTGCCGTTCACATCTCAGCAGGACTCCGGCAGATGAAATTTTGAGTTGAAAAGTTTTTACAGGAGTGTATTTAGAAATTTAGAAATAGATTAATTCAGAATTCAATTTTAAGATATATTATAGATGTCTCATAGAGACTATTTTTTTATTACTTATGGGAAAGTAGTTATGAAAGTTTTTTTGGGTGTTCATAGGGCTTAATCGTACCGCTGGCTTAAGCGATCATTTTACACAATATACGTTAATGAATTGCACCCATGATGGACTATCACATATCACATCTATCAAAATTTTGGAAGTTGTATATATGTTTAATTTGCGCACCTTGTTTCACATGTAAGTTGTATTTACTACCGCCACCTGTGGTTGAAATTGTTCATTCCCATAAACCAGTAGAGATGTCAAGTTGGTATTGGACTCAAAATTAAACGCGCAATAAACGTGCGTAAATTAAATAACCTAACCTAAACTAATAATAATTGTTGTTGATCGTTTTACAATATACCTTTTGTAGAAAAAAAATGTGTTTTTTTAGATCGAATTGCTCTAAATATTTTACTTTTTATATACATGTATTATATTTCGAATTGCTACAGTAAAAAAACTGAGGATAATGATGTAACATGCGTATTTGGTACATAAATAATTTTAAATATATAACTATATGTATATAATTGATAAAAATATATATGAATTCAAAAATAACGCAAATTATAAGAATTCATTTACTTTTTAAATTCGCCCTTAGTCAAAAAAACATAGTATGTAATGATGCAATTCTTTTGTATATTTAAAAGCTTCACATTTTCGTTGTAAGAATTTTACGATAAAGATTACGATATTTTAAGATCTACGATCTATTCTCCTATACTTTCCCTTTTATAGTCTGTACAATGTGTACGATATAATTATGGATATTTTATACGAACCGTATGTTTTTTCCGAGAAACGATCTTCGAAGTTTCGTTGAAGTCGTATTCAACGTCATCAGGAGAACGACCTGTACCCGCGGAGATATAAGGCGGACTGATTAATGATTCCGACGGCGTAAATTATATGCACTTTGTTGCGGAGTGTTCACTTCTTCTACGATAGAAGTCGCCAATGTGCAATATGTACTGATTACGTCGGCGGACTTTTCAGCGACGTCTCTCAAAGGTTGAATTAAAGTCGTGAGAACAGGGCCCCAAATACTTAACAGTTTGTAACTGTCATCTCTATTAAAATTGGGATGTTTGTATATTTCGATGGACTCCCTCACTATTCTGGGTATATGGCGCGGTTCTGTTGATAAGATTTTAGTCTTGTCAAATCTGATGAAGTGACAGAGATTCCCTTTGGATGCATGTTCACAGATCGCCGATATATTGGAGTTGTTATTTGTAATTGCTCCAATATGTTCCTTCAAACGTATAGCAATATTGCGTTAGGTTCGTCCTATGTAGAACGCTCCACAATCGCATGGCACTCTGTATACACCGATTTATATATGATTCAGGCATTTGCGACGCGAATTTCGATACTATATAATAAATATTATTCTAAGATAAAAAAAATCGCTTGCACGAAAAAATTATGGATGTCAATGTTGGCGGGAGTTGGAACTCTATATCTTCGCTGCCTACTCGCGAGAAAACGGCGTGTTGGTAAGTTAATTTTGAAATCCTCAATGATTGAATGAAAAACATCACAAATAGAACATTTTAATTGAAAAAAAGTTTATATCAAAGAGTTACGGTCTTTGGACATATTTATGTGTTAAATAAAATGGATATTTTATACGAACAAATCTCGAAGTTTCGCCATATACCTATATTAGTGAGAGAGTCCATTGAAATGTACAAACATCATAATTTCAATAGAGACGACAGTTACAAACTATTAAGTATTTGGCGCCCTGTTCTCACGACTTTGATTCCATCTTTAAGAGACATCGCAGAAAAGCCCGAAGATGTGACTAGTACATATTGCACACTGACGACCTCTATCGTAGAAGGAGTGAACACGTGGAGGTTTCACTATGATGCATATAATTTACGACCTCGGAAGAAATAATCAGTTCGCCCCAAAAGATGCTCACTGTGATAGGACGCTCTCCTGATGATGCTGAATAAGACTTCAACGAAACGTCGAGATTTGCTTCTCAATAAAGAATACGGTTCATATAAAATATCCGTTTTACTTAACACATAAAAAAGTATATTGTTGAATTGATTTATATGAAGCATTTCTAATAACAGATATATGATTTATTCACGTGAGTTTTTTATACGTAAGTCTTCAATCGACCTTTAAAAATTCCAAATGCGACACTGCACACAGTCGACACCAGTCCTACGATTGAAACTTGTGCAACTGGAAAATGCTTTGTTAAATACTTCATTCAGAGCCGATCGCATTCGTACCCCGCGGTTCGTATCGATGGGAGATATCCATTACTTACTCGGCCGCGACCGGGATAGACCAAGGAGCATTTCACGTCAGGGAAGAATAGGAAGTTCTGGGATTTTCGATTGGGAATACTGGATAAAAAACTCCGAATCTAGTTAATTCATATAATTGAAACGCCGTTAAAAACGCCGGCTGGATATTGCGTCGAATCGAAATTAATTGAAGTTTTTTGAATATTTTTATTTCGATTACGTAAATGGATAAACTCCCACTTGAATTAATGATCCGATATGGTGAAATGCTTTACATTAAATCAGCAGAATTGAAATGTTTCTGCTGAAAAAGAAGATGAAAATATTTTATTTAAGACTTGTTAATTGCAATAAATTTACATCAAATTATTTCCAAAAATAAATTAACTTACTCGATTATTATCTTATACCTTTTTTAAGTTTGAGAAGAATAATTTAACCTAACCTTACCAATAGGCAAGTAAGACAAAATCTTAAGGCGGCATATTCAAGGACGCCAATTTTGGGATTAATATAAACAAATAAATAAATAAATCTAATTAACGTCTTTATTTTATTTTAAAAATTTATGAATTATTGCTTAAACACCAATACGAAGGAACGCAAGAAATCTAAAATATATTCGTAAGCTGAAACTCAAAATAAACAGCTTGATTTTGTGAGACACCAAGTCTTCCCGTCATTGCAGAAATGCTCAGCGTGCTTTGAAAAAATATTAAGAATATTGCTGTAACATCTACAGCGCATCTTCACTCATCTAAGTAAACCCATGTAATATTTTTATCGTAAATTTGCACCTATTTGACGCTATTTCTTGTATGGCTTCACTTGTAAGTGGGTATGTCAGCGAGGAATCTTGTAATCAATATTTGACCCACTCCTGATCAACAATTGCTCTGAAATTTGACAGGGAGTCGTATTCTTAATGACATAACATGAATCATTCATTAATTTTACAAAATCAGTTTGATTATTTAAAAAAAGATTTTAATGCTGGCGTCTTATTTTATCGGATATTTCACATGCCGAGCATATCTTTCGGTTTTTATTAGGTATTTTAAAAGTGAAGTTAGATTTTCGAGGTTAATAAAATAGATTTACGATAGATTGTATTCTATCGTAAATTTTATTGTACAAAAAATTGAAGTTAGTTAAATCAAAAATTCCAATAGTTTTCATTTAGTTTTATTAATATCAACTAAGTGAATTTAGAATTAACACAAGATTAAATCGACGTAGTTCTGAAGAAAGCATCCAACCCAAAAAACATGGACCGAATTTCCATAAAATGTAATACTACATCTATGTAGCACCACTATTCCTATTTAGGTATAAAATTTTATACTTAACTTCCACTTAATATTTTTAAAAATACAGCCCTTCGCAAAGTTAAAAAAGAATGCTATAAAAATGTACTTTTAAAATGAGAACAATGTTTTTTGGTTACATATTTCATAGAGAACATGAATATGTCTAGCAATTTATAAATACCTACTTGTAGTTTTATAACAATTTGTAACTATTATATTTAAATCATATTACATTGTTTCTCCGCTGAGCATGAGAATTACTCCTTCACATTGTCAGTTGAATAATTTTTTTAATTGCCTTAAGATGTTATGTAATTATATCATTAACAATATCTGGATTACTTGGTCAAGTCGTCTTCTATTTCTTTGAAACATATTGTTAAATTGCACAATTACGTGTTTCGAAAGTAATATATTACTGCATAACGTATTCTACGTTACCTGGGTACCTACTTAACTACTGGGATTGAAAAATGACAGCTCAATTTACACTTCCAATACATCACGCACGGACATTAATCGCTTTGTTATGTAATCCAAATTTGAAGCAATGGTGAACAAAACGACACGGAGCATGTAATTTGCAGATTGACGAAAGCATTTATTTTATAAAGCCGACCAATTTTAAATTAAGCGACAGTAATTGTGGACATGCTTGAATACGGTGACTCAGAAAACTAAAGGGTGGCCCAACGGATATACCGGATTTAATTTTAAAATGAAATACAGTACATAACTATTTTTTTGAACAGGTTTTTTTGATTTATAAATGGACGTGTTGCCATTAAATATGAAACATGGTATTTTATAGACCTTGGTCTTCATAAAATCCTAGCGCGGCGGCCAGTTAAGGCCAGCATTTCTGGAAATCACACAATCAGGAAAATGTTGTCATATCAAATCGATGGTTTTTATTATTTGACAACATCCTGTTGGAACCACAATTCTTCGAGTTCCACAAGAAGTCCACACAAGTTTGATCAGTAACAGCGTGAATAGACTCATCCACAAAAAAAAAACGGTCAAATCACACCTCCTGCCCGTAATCCGCACCAAACAGTGAACATTTGCAGGTGCATGGATTTTCCATTTTCGATTTTCGAGGAACTTTAGTGCCCCAAATTGACAATCAATGACAATCCTTGTTTTTAATAAAACCATCCAAATGAAAATAATCTTCATTGCTAATATGATGGGTTTTTTTTAAATGACATTCACTGTTAATAAAACCATCCAAAGAAAATAATCTTCATTGCTAATATGATGTTTTTTTAAAAAAAAATGTTATTCACTGTTAGGTTTTCCTTCATCCAATTAGCGATTTATTTCCATTGCAAATAGTCTTGTAGCTTGGGCTTCTTAGTTAATTGAACTCTGTTAGGGTCAAGGTGAATGTCTTTAGTGAGAATTCATTGTTATTTTTATAATCCATTTTTAAATACCTCAGCGACAGCAGATAACAAATATCAAACATGAAGGTTGCCAAAATAAATATTTAAAAAAAGGTGGGACACTTAAATCCGGCGTTCCAAATGTGCCACCCAATATGATTGACAAAACGAAAGACAAAGGGCCCGTGTCTTGTTCCTGCTTGGTATATAAACATATGTTCAAACTAAATACAATACGTAGTGTTATGAAAATAAAACTTACTTGACAGTCTCCCGAGACGAGGCTTAACACCAACTTCGTGATTGCTCAGCGAAATCCTTACCGTTAGACTAAACATGAAAATTTATAAAAAAAACTAATTAATCCTGATTTGGATCCTAACGGAGAGAGTGAGAGCAAGGATCCAGGCTGCCGAGATGAGATTTCTAAGGAAGGTAGTGGGAGTCACACTGATGGGCAGAGTGAAAAGTGTTGAGGTGACGTGGACATGTGCCAAGAATGCCAGAGGAACGAATACGAAGAAGAATCCTCTTGGCAACCCCTTAAAGAAGACGGCCGGTGTGTCGCCCCAGATAAAGCTGGAAAAAACAAAAAAAAAATTGTATGAAAACAGAATGCGTCTAGACTGGCTGACTCACGCGGAAGCAGCACAAGACAGGGGAATATGGAAGCACCTTGTCGAGTCTTTTAATGAAGATGATGATGACTAATTAATTCTTAATTATTCTTTTTACGCTTCTACAGGCCAGGAGGCCCAATTACAGAAGCGATTGAGTAAATCACATAGATTTAATTGTGACATCACCGGGAATCAAACCCGGAACCCTCGGTGTGGGAAGCCGTGTCATACCCACTGCGCTACGAGGGCCGCCGCTTAATAATAAAATTATAGCCATTTCATACGAAAAATATAATAAACATAAATATTATCAAGTTCATCTTTCATTATTCACTTCTACACTCTGCATGGCCTAACCATCAAAGCCTTCGAATTTGTATGAATTTTTGCGACTTTCTTCTCGTAGTACAGTGTAAAATACCTGGCTCTAATCTCTAACTATATTTTTTGACAGCTTTGAAAATGTTCTCAGGTTTTCACGATCGCTCTGAATCGTATGCGAAGAGTTTTCTGAGCTATTCTGCCGTGTCTCCGAGATACCTGGCCGAAGTTTAAGATTCCGTTGCAGAATGATTCGGCAGTGTATAGAACATCACTATAAACCAAGTAGACATAACCGGCTCAAAGAAAAGAAATATTTAAATAGATAAATAAAAATGAAGGAAATTAATTTCTATATATTAAATGCGTGGTGCTAATTTGAATTTTTTTATTGGAGTAATAGTTCATTTTAGATGTAAATATTATCATTACCTTGTCAGGAATGGAAGAATACGGATATTTCAGACTAAGAAATAAATCGATAATATCGTTTTCATTAATATTTATGGCACCGCTCTACAGTGACAAATCACCACTACACGGGTAGATGACAGGAGGCTCCACACCTGTGTATTGTTGTGTACATATATACATATATGTCACCGTCAAACTGTATGATACAGCTATTTCAAAGAATACCTAGGCATTCTACAGATTGTGTTCATTGACATTTCCTTTCCTTCCTTTTTGGTTCATTTCACGGCTGTGTCGGAACGAGCAGAGGATTTCTTTGGTGCGCTGAGGAGCGGGCCAGTTACAAGGGTGAGTTACAACGCCATATACTTGGCCCAGGTCACCTATGCGACGGAGGTCTGGGCGCATAGACTCGGATTTGCGGTTGTCTCCTCCGCCCTGAACAAAGACCAGAGGATCCCCTGCTGTCGTTTGCTGGACAACTTCTAGTGTGGCCCTTCGGTGCCAACGTCAGGTTAACCTGGTCATGCTAAGCGGCCATCCTCTCTTTTTGCCGCCGTCGATTCTTCTTACCATTATTTTCTTAGTCATTGGCTCAATATGCCCAAAATCCTGAAAGACCATTTTCTTATTCTATTCACTATGCTTGTATTAGCTTTATATTCTTTCCTAATTTATTAATTATTCACACTTTGATAAATGGATTTTACACATATAATTCTTTTGTTTCTCTTCTTCCAGTTCCAGACTTCACTGTAGATACCGGAAATACAATGTGTTGGCTGACACATTGCACGGAATTTCAAAGGAATATTACAATGACCTGTGAAATATGTTGATAGATTTAATGTAATGTTTCCTTAATAATGTGTATAATTTTATATTCTTAAGTATTCCAAATGATGTATTCTTTAAAATGTAACATGTAAAGCGTTATGTGATGTTTTCTTGCACAAAAACTGCATACACAGTTTTGAAAGATTTCTATATAAAAAATGAAGGCATATGTATAATTAATAAAAGAGAAAAAACATATCTGTATCATAAATGTTGTGATTTAGAAAAAACTGTGTTACAAAAAACTAAAATTTACAAATAAAATGTGCTTTAATATAACTTTAACAAAAACTCTGTAGGTATTTAATAAAATAACCGACTTCTCACCTTAAACCTTAACAAATACTCTGTCTGTATAATACCATACATTGGTGTGTACATTTAATATATTGAAATATTCATTATTTTCGTGTTCTGAAGACGCGTTACGCTGTTATTTATTACCGTTTTAAGTTTTTGTTTCTTTGTTGCATCAGGTCGGGCCATTCAACACAAGCCATGCTTTTCATTTGGTTTAAAATACACAAACTGCAATATTATTAATCTCTTCGCATTTTGAAGATGAAAATTATTTAAAATTAGAATAAAAAAAATATTAATATTTCTGCTAAACATTCAATGAAATCAAAACGCCTATGTGGAATGTGAATATCTACATATTTCTATATACGGCTAGTGCAGTGTTATGATCAATAGCGGTCTAAGATGCGCCGGATTTTTTAATTATATTTTCATTTATTTACATGTATGATCGTCGGATAAGTTGTTCTACTTCTTCCGAAAATTATTCCCAACGTATCGACACAATTTTAAAAATCCCAAAAAATACCTCTATAACATCACACTAATCAACTCTTTCAGTTTAATGCAGTCTCAGGTGTGATATTACCTTCCAAGTATTTATTCTTCCATAATTAAATCCCGTATTAAGCTAGATATATTTTTTACAATAGACGTATTTTATTTAATGTTGTTCCAAACCAAGTCTCCTAAGTAAAAACGTATTCGTGTAATAAAGCGTCAATTATTTCCTAAGGCATCATACTTCTTAATAGTATTTATCTGGACATTTTCTTAATTGCTTAAAAATTTACAAGCTTGTATTATTTTTTTATACAAGGCGAAATTTTGGCACCAAAATTTTGGATCTGGTGCCAAATTGAGGCAAAGGGAATTTACGTTAGTTCATATCAATTTATTTTTGTGGTCTGTGGCGTAGTAAATAATTATAGAAAGAAAAAATAATGAGATAATCGGGGGGGCCCTCATCCAGCAGTGGATAAGAAACGGCTAATACTTCAGTACCGTTTTAATACTTCAGTACCGACGCATCATTTATGATGCTCAAAAGTGTTTGATAGTTTTATTAGTTGAGGATCGTTAATTTTGAGATTGTATTGAAAGAGGATTGAGAATTTATAATAATTGAATATCTACCAAAGTTGATCATCGCTGGTGACAGCTGCTTTTATTATTTAACTTCAATTAAATTTTTATTAAATGATTCAATCTGGTTAAATTGCATGTATAAAATAAAACACTTGTTTTCGATTCCACTCGTTTAATTGTCTTGCCAATATCATTTTAATAATTCAACTCAACTATTTACATTTATATCAATGTTAATCAACAGTAAAATATACATATAAATTATAAAGCTGTCTTTTACTGTAGATTAAGCTGGGAGAAACAACAGTATACAAACAGAATGCATCTGGACTGATTTACTCATACGGAAGCAGCACAAGACAGGGAAATATAGAAGAACCTTTGGGCCCCTGCCCTGACTCCACTATGATAAAGGGATGACGATGATGATGATAAATACAAGTTGCTGCATTAAATTGTAAATTGATAAAGCCTTCATAAGGCGAAACGCCTCTCAAGTAAATTAAACGAGTTAAATCAAAAACAATTGTTGTTACCTTTTAAATGCCAAGGGTTTTAAAAAATTTATTAACACACAGGTTAATTGCAGATTTCAGTACATAACTACAAGATTTATACGTTTATAAAATGCTGGTAATTATCGTCCACAGCTGATTGACATTAAGTATCCGAAATTGAAAATCGTATTTAGTCCTGTCTATGCTAAGTCGAAAAGTGAGCAGTGGCGTGCAGTGGGTATAAACTTACGCATATACCTATAAGGGTTTATACATTTAAAAAAAAAAATCACTGTATATAATGAACTATTTTGAGTAGCTTCAATCTACAAAAATAACTGCACTATAAAAGAAATATTGTAAACAATACTTCCTAAATAAATAAATATTTTATAGAAGTTGGGTAATAGGCAAAAAATTTCAATATATTTCGAAGACAATTTATATATAATTAAATCGGGAACAATAATAATTTCAAATATACATTTCTTTTCACAGAAATAAATCAAACATTTTATGATACCATTATGATATGTTATGATATGACACATGATATTTACCACAGAATAGAGAGATTTACATTCACCATAGAAAAGACAAATAGAATTTACACCGAAAATTTTGGGTGGAATTTGTAAAAAATAATATTTCTGCAATGACGTGCGCGTAGTTCTCATCTGGCATAGGACCTTTCGAAGAAGCACGCTAAATTTACTTGTCTATTACACATAACTCGCAGCATTAAAAATACACGGTTTTTTCTCGTCTTGGCTATATCTGTGGAACAAATTTTTCGGGTGAGATAAATGAAGAATTGACATGTTAGGTACAGATAAGTCGGAAATAAAACTTCTAGCCGTTGGACGAATTATGGCTAGAATTTTAAATCGGAAAAAACAGATCACGTTAAACACAAACGTCAGAAATAAAACTTCTAACCGTAGGACGAATTACGGCTAGACTTTTGAATCAACTTTTTCTTAAGACATGGATTATTTAATTAATATTTGTTTCCTAGAATCTTTACTAATGCACAGCTTTTTTGCTTCTAAGCGTTGCACGCCACTGAAAGTGAGTGTAATGAGTGGAATACGTGTCACATCAATATTCTTACCATTTTCAAACTAAGTGCTTGTGCTATGAAAATAGGACTAACTTGCTAGTCTGGAGTGAGGTTCGAACCCGCAACATTTGGATCACGAGGCGAGAGTCCTAAACACAAGACCAACAAGCTACTTTTTGATTTTGGAGTTCTTAAAACTAAAGTTGAATCGTCTACGAAACAGTCTGACACATTTACAAATAGGCCACAATCTAGCCCCACCATCAAGAAATCTCAAATGTATAATATTTAGAGTATTTTACCTGACAGCTAGGTATTTTATACGTACATACATCGTAATCTTGAGGTTACATATTATGTAGAATCTACAAAAGACAAGCCCCTTAATGTCAAAATGATGTCTTATGTAGATGAATTGCGACTCTTAGCTTCGTTCAAATACCTAGTTCGTTCAATTTATCATAATGTTTTTCACAGTTTTATAGCTAAAATAATTTATGTCCTTTGTAAAGGCTAAGTTTTGAATGTTTTAACTGTGTAAAATATGGATCATGGAGCTAGAAATGTGAATCCAGAATATTTGGAAAATTTCTATTCGACCTTACGTAATTTGGAATTCCGTGTCCATGACCGCAGCTACGGTCGATTGTGAACTAACCAAGGACATTGCCGTTACAGCTAATTATTCAATTCTTTCAGGTTATGTTGATTCTTAATCTCGGTCTTGAACTAACCAGCATGCTGTGTCATCCTTGCTGCCATCAAAACTCCCAACTCTAAGAGATGATTCGCGAAACATCTAAGAGTCCAATCGTAGTTTTGATATAAAAATGGGTAAAAATATTTAATCCCAATTATAATAATTTCGTTGTCTTTCCGTCCGTCTATCCCCGTAACTTCGTGTAACGTTCGTAACTTCTTTATGGTATTTTTTTTCTTTTTTCATTTTTACGTATCTTTTTTTCATTTTATGTAATTTTTTCTTTTTTTCATTTTTTTTTTCATTTTTCTCCTTTTTTCTTAAAAACCTTTAAAAAATTCGTAACATTTAAGAGTCCAACCATAGTTTTGGTATAAAAACGGGTAAAAATATTAAAATCCCAATTATAATAATTTCGTTGTCTTTCCGTCCGTCTGTCCCCGTAACTTCGTGTAACGTTCGTAACTTCTTTATAGTATTTTTTTTCTTTTTTCATTTTTTTACGTATTTTTTTTTTCATTTTATGTCATTTTTTTCTTTTTTTAATTAATTTCTTTTTTTCCCTTTTTTCTTTTTTTCTCTATAGATATTTTTTTATATAAATAAATAAATACTTATTCCTTAGTAACCGACATGTAAACGTACCGTCATTTTTGATGAATTACAGCTAGTACTAATAATAAAGGGTTAAAAATTAATAATATGGAAAGAATTATATTCGTAAAGCCATATAAAACAACATTCATCTTATTAATAATCAAATAAATTTCCCCTACAGTCCACTGTAAATTATTAGGTAAAACCAAGATTTATCAACACCCCCTGTGGACCCCACCCCGTCTCTCTCTCTCCTCTACTCAAATTCTTAAGCATTTTTTATAAGAAACTTAATGCATGTTGGCTTTTAGTTAGAGTGACGCGCATGTGAAGAGCTTTTTTTTCAAGGTGTTGTTGTGTAAGTAATACTACGCTTTTGGTGTATAGTTTAGTGTAGTAGTTATCCTGACGAAGAGAGGGGTTACGTCTCAAAACCGGTAGACAAAAAAGTAATTTTTAATGGTTATATACTAACATAAATAACATTATGTTAAAATGTCTGACCACGATGTTAACGCCTTAAATATTAAAAATATTAATAAAATTTAACCAATGTTATTACATTTTGATATGTATGACATTATGCTCCCCATAATATGGGCCAATAAATAGCTCAAGCTTTTTGAAGTATTTAAAATCCAAATTAAAGTACAAGTTTTTATTAAGCATAATCCAAGTAGTAGTTTTTATTGTACAAAACCATTTAAGACATGTGGGTAATACGACAATATATCACCACAGTATACCCAGAACAGTAGTTTATCTCCGGCCTGTCGGCGAGTTATTAGCCTACTCTTGCATTGACGCTAGGGTTGTCACTTTATTTTTACTCCCTTTCTTTTAACTCGTAGCGTCTGAGATTCCGACACGGAACCCGAAAATTTCTGTAATTAGTATACCTAGTTTCTGCACTTTAATTGCAAGAACGCTGATTAACATCAACGTAGACTTTTAAAAACTCACAGTCTTTGTGATAATCAACACACCTTTTTAGTAAAGCAACACAAACATAAAAAAGGCATTTTTTTCAGGAAGCGCATTTTTTTTTCTAAAGCGGCGGCTGCGAGCGCGAATGGCACCGAAGGCACGACCCTTACTGCCGCCGCCTTGTGCCCCCATATTCTATGTCAACGTGTGCGTCACAGTGCGTGCGTACACGGCACCGAGCACGCACGCACACATTCTAATGGGTAGCGGCCAGTTCATATGAAGACGTATTAGTGTTCTTAGTATACTGTGATATGACCGTCCAAAATCAAGGATATGACTTCTTTCTTAAACTGTTCGTATTTTGAAATATTTTTTTCTTGAAATTTGTTCCGTGACAAAAATCTATTGTACCATTTAACGACCAAGCATGAATACCCCACTTGCCATAAGAAATACATCGTGTTTATAGGCTAATTTTTTTTCCTTATTCGTATGGATTGTCGTTATAAGTTCGTCGATTATTGGGGCTACTGACAGGGTCATCTTTCAGTATTTCTAGTTTACCTGATCAGGCCAGATCTTCCGCAGAAGTCCTCTAAATCCGTTGCCATGAATATTCGACCAATTGTTTTTTTTTACCATTCTCTCCTGATTTTTTTGATGTGTAACATCTTTCCTCTCACTTCCCTGCGATCTGTGGCAGTGATTTTATGAAAATGGACGGAAATTCGTAACAGGAAATAAGTAGCCCAAAATTTCATTTAACAAGTTTCGAAACTATAATAAACAATAACTATCCTTCTTGATTTACATTCTCAAATTTTATGTAATTTATGTGATTATTTTTAAATATTTATTCAAAGTTCTCATACAATATGTATGGCGGCACACTACCGCCATGTATGAAAATAAATGAAAATATATAATTGACCAAACACATTTCTAAATAAAAATGCGTATGTAGATATACGGTACCTACCTATTGTAATAAAAAATAAATGCACAGACATTTTTTTTACTTGTATTTACTAATTAGTAAATATATAGGTATTAGCTTTTTTAAATTTTGATGTTAATTTCTGTTGTTGCTATATTGATATGAATGTTATACATCATATGCGACTACTGTAAGGCTCGCTCGTTTTTTTTTCAAACTGACCAAACCACGTAAAAGTAATTTGTTAATTTTTACTCCATCTAAATGGATTTACCACGTGTAGGTGCTTCCAAATAATACATTATTTTAATTTATTTAATTTCAATTACTTTTTATAGTTTAGTATTTTTCAGGGGCGTGCAGTGAGTATATAAAAGTTTGACATTTACGTAGACATATATATTGACAAAGTCTCAAAATGAATCAATATTTATCTCGTAATATTCTTTTCCCAATTATTATCATACTAGGATAAAAAAGTGTGCAAATACTATGCTATTTATATGAGAAATATGTAAGTCTTTTATAGGATGGCCCAGGGCTCACGACCTGTATGAGCTGACTAAAGTTATCACTCTACATATTGTAACGTTCACCAATTCCATCGTAAGAACATCCACACATTATCAAAATTTTGAAATTGCTTATAAATATGTACCAAATCATATATTTGAAAGCAATACGCTAGTCATCTGTAGTCCTTTTTATGAAATAGTGTATTCATAGATTTTACAGCTAATAATGGTATCTCTTTATGTTTAAAGTTACTTACTTACTTACTTACCATCACGCCATTTCCTCGTGGAGGTAGGCAGAGAGGATAGAGCGCCACACTCTTATGTCCTGACATACAACCCTCGCCTCATTCACATTCATATATCTTCGCATGCAAGCTCGTCGGTTGTTGAGGCTTCTAACGGGACCATCTCTCAGTATCTGGTTAATCTGGTCATGCTACATCTTCCGCGGTCGCCCACTCTTTCTGGCGCCATCAACACTTGCATTATATATCTTTCTTACCATTCTTTCCCCATTCATTCGCTCAACATGTTTAAAGTTGAGTTTTAAGTATTAACATTTCTTATACATTGTGTAGAGTGATCACTTAAGCCAGCTCATACAGATCGTAAGCCCTAAGCCAACCTATAAATGTCTTTATGAGACTTCTATAATTTATTTTAATTAATAAATTTGCCTCTATGGACAAATCCAATAATCGTGTTCTCAGAACATACATATAAATATATTATAATTATCATATTATTCATATATAAAAATATCATAATACCTATCACGTCTTTTATATCCCTGTTTTTAAATCCTTTGCTGGAATTCATTAGATCCGGACATTTTTTAAGTAATATTACTAATACTAGCTGTAACCCGTCAAAAATGATGGTACTTTTACACGTCGGTGTCCAAGGAATAAGTGTTTATTAATTTATATAAAAAAAAGAGAAAAAAAGAGACTTTTTTTACTATCTTTATAGTAAAAAAAAAAATACGAATAATATTACGGCGGACGGACGGACAGACAACGAAATTATTGTAATTGGGATGTTTGGGATGGGATGGGATAATGGGGGATGGAGAATATGCAATACATATTTCCCACATAACATGCAGCATAAATACACATTTGAAAACACAAGGGGAGATAAATCCGTAATCGACTACATAATAACGAATAGAAATATCCATCCCTCTACAATAAATGATGTCAGAGTACTATCCTCGGCAAATATAGGTTCCGATCATCATCTAGTTCTCTGCAAAATGAAACTGAAGCGACCAAAGAGAAGACGCAAGGAACCTAAATACATCTCAAAACTCAATCTACAATCAATGGAGAATGACAGCACAAGAGGACTTTATGTCAACAGAGTGACCGATAAAATTAATCAAAATGGGGTGACCGAAAGTGACAGCGTAGAAGATGCTTGGCAAAAGATTAAAACCAACATCAACAATGCTGCAGATGAGGCCCTAGGAAGAAAAAGAGTAAATGTGAATGCTGAACCAAATAAGAGACCATGGTATAATGAGAATGTAAAAAACCTAGCAAGGGAAAAGAGGGATAGTTATCTGATGTATAGAAGCAACCCCACATCAGAAGAATACAGAAAGTATAAATCCGTACTAAACAGGGTCAATGCTGAAATAGATAAAATAAAGAAGGAATACTGGCTAAAATTTACCAGAGACATGGAGAGAGATCTTTACGGAGCACAGCGAAGGGTATGGAACATGCTTAGAAAACAAAAAAAGCCTATAAATGAATACATACAAACAAATAAAATATCTATAACTGAGTGGGAAAACTATTTTAAAAACTTGCTTGGGAGTGCTAACCAAGCGAGAACTATCACGCTGGACGATGGCCATGACGAAGGATCAAACGTGATCCTGAGCAATAACGAAGTGATTTCAGCCATAAAGAAGTTAAAAAATAGAAAATCTCCCGGAATAGATGAAATCCCAAACGAACTCATAAAATATGGAGGCATAAAGGTAGCGAAAGAATTAAATAAACTTTTCAACAAAATCTTAGAGCAATCTGAAATACCAAACGAATGGAAACTGAGTATCACCATCCCTATTTTTAAGAAAGGCTCCAAAACAAACCCGGAAAATTATAGAGGAATATCCCTTTTATGCGCATCGCAAAAACTCTTCACAAGCATTGTAAAAACAAAACTGGAGAACATAATTCAAAATTGTGATGAACAGCAAGGTTTCAGAAAAAACCGGTCTACCACTGACGCAATATTCGTGGTAAGACAAGTAAGGGAAAAATCCATTGAATATAATAAACCGGCGTATATGTGTTTTGTTGACCTCACAAAAGCCTTTGACAGAGTGCTTCTAGAAGATGTTATAGATATCCTAACGGAAAAAGATGTACCACTACCCATCATCAAGGCTATTCATAACTTGAATACTAACAACAAAATGCGCATAAAAGTAAACAATGATCTATCGAAAGAAATCCCAGCCGCAGTAGGCATCAGACAGGGAGATAGCTTGAGCCCCTTCTTATTCAACATCATCATGGATAAGCTAATAGAAGATGTCAAAACAATGAATCTAGGCTAGAACATGGGAGACAAACAGATAGATATAATATGCTAAGCTGATGATGCGGTATTAATAGCCAACTCCGAAGACGATCTTCAAAAACTTCTGCACAAATTCCATATATCTTCACAAAGATTCAACATGAAAATCTCCGTAGCTAAGACTAAGAGCATGGTAACATCGAAACTGCCAATACCATGCGAGCTTGCAATTGACGATAAAATAATAGAGCAAGTAACGAGCTTCAAGTACTTGGGTGTCGAGATATCCAGCAGTAACGACCTCTACGAAGAAGTAAGAGAGCAAGCAAACAAAGCCGCAACTATTGCTGGATGCTTGAGAAATGCTGTCTGGAGAAACGAACATATGCTCAAGGAGAGCAAAGTGAAGATATACAAGACCTGTGTCCGCCCAATCATGACGTACGGTATCGAGACAAGGGCTGACACTACCAGAACAAAGATGAAGACTCTCCGACCCATTGCGGGACTGACAATCCGAGACCGAGTGAGGATTCCGAAATACGAAGGACCTGTGACGTCGAGGATATTGTCCGATGGGGAAGATCTAGAAGACGTTACTGGAGAGATCATGTGGAGAGAGCTTGTACTGAGAAAGTAGTGAGCATAGCAGCGAACAAGCTGCCGTCTGGTACCAGACTCCCAGTGTAACGTACCTACCTGCACACCTAAGCTAAATACCTATCTATAAAGTTTAATAATATAAGTTTTACGAAAAGCCCAAAGCTTGAGACTTTAAGCTACCGAATTGAGCTTTATTACGGCTTTTGAGACTTTTAAGCACACACTTTATGCTTTAAGCTACTAGATGAAAACTTAAGTCGAACTTAGAACTTCGGAAGTATATTTACATGAAAGCTAATATTTTTTTTTTTGTTAAGAATTTATATTTTCAAAATTGGCCAGTCGTGATCTATCTAGTGGTTAGGAAAATTCCCCCTCCGTTGTGTCCGTAGCTATCCAAAATTCTTTTGATACGTGGTGAAATTCGTATTCTTATTAACGCGACTAGACTAATATAGAACGAATTCTTACCTAACTATGGAAATAACAAACGCACGTAACTAATCCGTACTCGTAAATAACATAACGGATTTATTTACTAAAGATGATAGATCGCCTAACCGTTATCGACTCGAAATTCACGTACAATCTTCGAACACTTATAGACGAAATGCCAGAGACATAAAACATATTTCCGAAATTACTTTGGCCCTTCTAGAAACCGTTACAGAATTCTACAGTTTCGCCTATACGAGAGACAGCCGATATCGTCCACGTCCTGAGTCGGCCTAAAAGCCAACTATATGCGGCGTAGCTGAGGAATAAACGCTAGTAGCAAAACTTCCTTACATAGTACAGTCATAACTATAATACCACCGTGTTTAAAATACTGAAATATAAAACAATACAATCGTTGCCAAGTTAACGGCATACGCTAAAGATTCCGCCCGCCTTGATTATCAATACCTCATAATAGCAGCTTAGAACAGTGTTAGCGCAACCACACGCGGTACCCATTTACGACAGATTTACAAGATATAATAGCATACGTTATATTCAAAACACAAGTAAGAAACCTACCGATAGCGCGTCCCACGTTGTCCAATCTGCTCAATCTGTTCATAGTACATAGTAGGGGAAGACAAACATATATATATTCACAACTAGGCGCAACAGAGGCTCAGGGCAAGCTTTGTCTGACATTATCACAGCCCGAGATTCTAAGGGAATGGAAGATACGATTTGTAAGTGAAATTTAAGAAGTGTCTAACCACTTCTGTTCAAACGTGGATTCTAGATGCCCCCCCCCCCTGTAGGGGGGAGGGGGATGCGGCCCCAGAGCATCGCCGCATCCGGTGGTTAACTCCTGTTTAGACATAACCTCCCACACTAAGCTGCAGACCAAGATCAAGCCGAGACTCTATTGCTCCTGCTGGAATCCCCCGAAGTCCTCGCTTCCCGGCGACAAACATATCAGGAAGAAATCCCGCGTCTGATATTAAGGTTTGTATATTATCCCGCGGGGCAGTCAAATTGACTGGTGTATAATGATGAGGATCCCACGTTGCGGCTACATGAGCCGGATTATTATGATGTTTACTGCTGATTAAAGGGCTGAATGAACTAACTGGGTGACTGGAAAAGACTCTTCCTTGAGCGCGTCAGTCAGAGCCATCTTAGCATCGCCAATTATAGTTGATGTGATTGATCCCACGGTGTAGTCTTATTGACTAGAGGTATTAAATGATGGTAAAACAACATGATTATTACAGTTGATTGTGTAATTCCTGATATGTTTCTCGCTGGCCGGGAAAGGAGAACCCCGAAGGTCTCTGTATACAGCAAGTTAGAAAAGGTGGTGAATAATGAGTATGATGGTGTTAGTAATGTCCTCGCGCAGTGTATAGATTATTAAATTGCTTCCTGCTTCTCATAGTCGCTCGTCCATGCGGAACGCCCTGTCTCGTACGTTGATGAGGTCCCGAACGAAGGTTTCGATTGAGGTACGGCTACCTGAGTCTTTTAGCTGACATTCATGAACATTCATATCCGGAATTCGAGCTCGTCGGGCCAAGGGGAGTGAAAGAACGTAGGGGCTTCTTCCCTCCGGCTGTGTTTGAGGCACGACGCTCTGGTCCGATTCGAAATGCTTCACCTTTGCTTGACTGAACACATTTTAACTGTGTGGAGGCTTTGCGCAATTCTACTTAGACCCACCCAGAGTGTCCCCGCAGTCCCGTTCATCCCCTGGATCGAGAACACGCACCCCGTCATTTGATCCCAGTTACATACAACTATCTGTATCGCGAGTGTATCTCTTCTTCAATCCCCTTCACTATTCCATTTATACAACAATCACGTGACTAACCTCGAGAGTCTAGCACCGGTAATAAGATCTCATTATGCTACGTTGGAAGTTAACATTGCATAACCGGACGAAATGCCTATTTCCCGCGATCATATTCAATTTGTAAAACGCAATAATATGTATTTATATATGTTAGTAAAACGTTTGAAATGCAGAATGCACGTATGATGACCTCGCTTCTATCCTAAAGATAATTAAGATATAATCCCGACGTTACGTCCCGACATCAGTACTAATTTGTTTCCGCGTCCGTTACCGTCGAACTCTGAACCCACGTAATGAAATGAATAGTGACCATGTGACAATGACAAATTATATAGCACGAACATTCCATTTGTTACACATAAGAAAACATCAGGAATAAATAATATTAAAGGTTCTTATCTTAGTTCTGTAGTTGGTCTGCTTCCGAGATGGCATCCAGATCCGAAGTCATATAACGGGTCCTCTCCAAAATTGGGCAATTACCAACGCCTGTGTAGCCCTTATTTCCCTTGTATATATATTTTAATATCAGCGCCTGTAAAACTGTATTAGATCCTAGAAACAAGAAAACTATTCCCTCTACGCCGAGCACATGCAGAACATAAACCCCCTCAATCTAGTTCATCCACGGTTAAGAAAAAAGGCGAAAGAATAGTAATAGTAAAAGGTCCCAACAGAAGTTGAAGTTCTCTGTAAACTGTCCATATCCTATAGTAGCGCCTGTGTTTTCCAATAACAACCTTCCAGTCATGTATTTAACATAACGTCCTCCTTGTGTGTATGTGTGCTGCAATATCTGTCATCCAGTTAGTGATTCCCAAAATAGTGTTTTCCTTGTATATATATATATATTTCAATATCAGCATCTGTAAAACTGTATTAGATCCTAGAAACAAGAAAACTATTCCCTCTACGCCGAGCACATACAGGACATAAACCCCTTAAAACTAGTTCATCTACGCCGTACAATGATATCACATGCAGACATGACCAATATAATTACAAATATGCTTGCGTCCCGCCGACTGGACGCCTGTGTTTTCCAATAACAACTTTCCAGTCATGTATTTAACATAACGTCCTCCTTGTGTGTATGTGTGCTTCAATATCTTCCATCCAGTTAATGGTTCCCAAAATAGTGTTTTCCTTGTATATATATTTCAATATCAGCACCTGTAAACCTGTATTAGATCCTAGAAACAAGAAAACTATTCCCTCTACGCCAAGCACATACAGAACATAAGCCCTTTCAAACTAGTTCATCTACGCCGTATAGTGATATCACAAGCAGACATAAACAATACAATTACAAGTATGCTTGCGTTCTCCCCCACCTTGGTGGAAATATTCGCATTCGTATTCACCGAATAGTAGGCCTGATATTCGTATTCATGAAGGTAGTATTCGTTGCATCAAGGTTATTATATTTACAAATATGTTCAAGTTCCCCCCCCCACCTTGGTGGAAATATTCGCGTTCGTATTCACCGAATAGTAAGCCTGATATTCGTATTCGTGAAGGTAGTATTCGTTGCATCACTCTCAATAATAAAATCATATAGATAAATAATTACGGTAACTCATAAAAATATGATATTACTTATATTAAACGAACAAAGCAAAACAATCTGTCATATAAGTAAATAACGTGATCACGGAAGACCGAAGGTTAACTACCCCTGAACAAACCGCGAACTGCCCACAATAATGGAAAATGTTGTAGAAAACATTTCAAATATCTAATATTGAATGAATAAAACAATGCCATATGAATAACTATCGCGATTACGGAAGGCCGAAGGTTAACCACCCTTGAACACACCGCGAACTGCCCACAGGCCTGATATTCGTTTTCGTGGGAGTAGTATTCGTTGCATCACGGTCAATAATAAAATCATATAGATAGATAATTACGGCAACTCATAAAAATATATGATATTACTTATATTAAACGAACAAAACTAAACAATTTGTCATATAAGTGAATAACGTGATCACGGAAGACCGAAGGTTAACTACCCCTGAACAGACCGCGATCTGCCCACAATAATGGAAAATGTTGTAGAAAGCATTTCAAATATCTAATATTGAATGAATAAAACAATGTCATATGAATAACTATCGCGATTACGGAAGGCCGAAGGTTAACCACCCCTGAACACACCGCGAACTGCCCACAATAGTGAAAAATGTTCTAGAAAACATTTCAAATATCTAATATTGACTGAATTAAACAATGTCATATGAAAACTATCACGGCTACGGAAGACCGAAGGTTGATCTGATCTAACCGTAAATGACCCACAATAATGGAATATGTTGTAAAAAAAACATTTCAAATATCTAATATTGAATGAATAAAAACAATGTCATATGAATAACTATCGCAATTAAGGAATATATATACAATTCGAAATACGTCTTTATAAGAACTTGATAGGAACAAATCGTGTTTTCAACGATTGCCTAATGATACGCAATACAAACATGTGACGAGTTCAAATAAACCACACATTCATGTTTTAATAAAATAAATATAAAATCCAGATGCATTTTTAAAATATATTATTTGTAGGGAATTCCTCGTACGATTTGTATTTATATCACGCTTACAATCGTGATATCAAAACACATAATTAAATTCTCGTACTAATTGAAACAAGATCAGACAAGCAATCGCGATATTGACTACGCACAGCTCCTTCGAATACAGCCCGATAGTAAAATAATTAACCTCAATAGAAAACATAAATGTGTTCCCCAGCTGAAGACCGGCCGCATCTAAATTAACTATCTCTATACAACATGTACAATTCGAAATACGTTTTATAAGAACTTGATAGGAATAAATTGTGTTTAGAACGATTGCCCAATGACGCAATACAAACATGTAACGAGTTCAAATAAACCACACAATCATGTTTTAATAAAACAAATACAAAATCCAGATGCATTTTCAAAATATATTATTTGGAGGGAATTCCTCGTACGATTTGAATCTATATCACGCTTACAATCGTGATATCAAAACCACATAAATACTCCGAATTATCCCCAAGATAACACAAATCATATAGAAATCCGTGTATTCAATCGCCAGTATAGATAACAAAGCATTCTTTTGCATAAGGATACATCCGCCCTGAAGAATCTCTCGTACATTCCGAACCTCGCGACATTGAATATACATAATTATTCTGAATTTTAAATCCCACAAACAAACACGAAACACCCTTCGTCAGTAAAATATTCCATTTTAAAGCCTTTATATCTTTGGTAATATATGAATATCAAATTTAAATGATTTTTCATATGAACAGCGACAGAATTATATATTTCATAAGCGTTATGCAATAATTCACCCGCTGGAATTATCACAGTCGCAATATCACGATTTCTTGTATATTAAAATCTGAAGCGCGTATAGTAATAATTATCCCTAGGCCCAAATTACGTAACAAAACAATCCACAACATGTATCAATATTTGTTACGATCCAGAAAGTTCTAAATTGAATACACGAAAAGGGCAATAGAAATAAATAATATTGAAAATGCTTAGCTGTATCTTCGAGTGTTGCTGCCTCTGTGACTCTCTGATGGTATTTCGGTCCTCTCTCCACAAGAGCCTCCGGCCAACGTTAATGCTGAAGAAAGAAGAGAGATCCTCGAATTTGTATGGCTTATATAGTCTATATTTCTCGCCATTTTTGACTCCAACCGACGTGTAAAGGTAAAGTCTAACTCTCCGAAAGCCTCTGATTGGCCGAATTCGTTCCGCGGACAAACGTTCCTGATTGGCTCGCTTCATCAGAATCATATAACATAAAGCCCGCTTTACACGCCCGCGTGCAGAAATAATAACGCTCGCCCGCACCTACTTATCCGGCAGATATTTAATTATAGAGTATTTAACGGTTTGTGAAGCTTCTCTTTACTATAAACTTTAGCAGATAGATATTTTCGTATAATTTTTCAGCAATGTCTATTTGAATAGGCCAATATCGTTACACCAGGAAGACCGCATAAAAGATGGCGAGATAGCTGGACATCTGTATCCCAGGAACAGGCTCCGAGCAATGACAGGACGCAGTCCTAGATGAAGCAGAAGAAGAAGAAGAAGAAGAAGGGATGTTTCACATTTTTTCCAGAAAATTTAAACTGTTCAACCAATTAAAACACCTATAATTTTGTTAGTCACACTTCTTTGAATGTTATATTTAATATCTATGATATTTCATTACTACGTTTTTGTTAGTACCACTGTTGGGTAGGTACTGGCTAATCTCTCATACCGCCTGTCTATTTGGGGGCCAGCAGAGTATATCAATCATCAACGTCGTTATCCGAAATGAAGTGACGTGCCCTGAGAATCGGGAGAAATATCTGTTTTAATGACATTTTAATACACCGTATCGAAAACGCTAATTATTGCCTGATGCAAGAATGAAAGCCCCTGTTCAACACCTTCAGCCGGCCGGTTGTTACACTGGACATGTGTGAATACAGCCGCAAGTACGTGTCGAGGTGCAGTCCAATGCAACGGGCAGGAATGCACCACGACAGTTTGCGCTGGCATTCTTTTTTTAATAACTAATAAAATGTATTTTTTCAATTTATTATTTTTTTTTTTTTGAACTTGAATTTATATATTTATCCAATCGGTTTCGAAGACAATCGTCAAGGCGATAAAAATTAATCAAAATCACAAAAATTTTACCGTTGGTAATTAAAATATTTTTTTTATAATTTAAAAAAATAATAATACATGTAGATACATATAAAAAAATACAGTTTGAAGAAATATTACGTAAATTTAACATTAAATATAAGACATTATTACAAATATATTTTTTAAATAATATAATGAACCCTTTCTTTTTACCACGATTAATGTATTACAAAAATTGAACATGTTTCGGGAGAGATGCTCCCTTCTTCGGGACAATAAATGTACTTAAACTAATTTTCAAGCCTGAGCAATTTAACTATGGTGGGAGGGAGAAAAAGGAGGTGGTTAAAAATTAAGTAAGCACAATGTCACAAAATTAATTTGATTACATTTTTCCTAAATTGTAATATTTCTAGATTATCCTAGGTGTAAACTTATTTAGTATTTTTTTTCAAACACAGCAAAATTATTTTGTGGTGACATTATAATTATAATTTACAGAAATAAACTTTGTTTACACCACTCTTTTATTGAAAAAAATTCAACATGTTTCAAAACCAATGGCTATTAATAAGTATTAATAAGTAGGTACTTATAACATATGTAAATTTTTAACATTTTGATTATCTATACTTCGATTTTTAAATTTAATTTTGATATTATACATTTGTTATCCTGCATTGCCTTTGAAAAATGTTGAATTTTTTTTAATAAAAAAGTGGTGTAAACAAAGTTTATTTCTATAAATTATTATTAAGTTGAAAATTATTTTAAGGTTGAAAAATTTGAAGTAGTAAATATTATATATCTTAATTTATTTAGTTATTTTTATGATATTTCAATTGCTCTTACACGCTTCACTTATTAACAAATGAAATAGATAAACCCAATTTTTTACTCGATATATGATAAGAAAATTTTGAAAACTGTACTTACTTAAATATCTCAAATATTATTTGACTGTAATATTAACATTTCATATTTTATTACATAGTTAATAATAACTCAATAAGATGAAAAGTATATTACGTATATTGAATGTATTAAAATAAATGAATTATTAAATTCTTCATAATATCAATAAAAACCAACTCGTAGATTTTCTGTCCGTTAATGTGGTACTTTTTCATCTGGCACAACCAAAATATTTATGGCTTTCTGGCAACCAAGTATTTTTTTTTAAATTCATTTTTATTCACGAAAACTATTAGAAATATATTTTTATAAAATATTAATGATCTCTTCCCGGTGTTGCCGGCGATTGAAATATACCTAGTTATATTTTAAATAAGCATTTAGAGGAATGATAGTGTCATTGATTTGTGCATTCCCAAAATAATGATCTTCATCATCTTGAATTTCTTTTAGATAGAATTCATTTTAATATAAAACTGTGTCGTAAGAGGGTTGGGTGGTCAAGTGAAAGTGGATTATATTAAAGACTGATTATTTAAAATTTATTTAAGATATGTCAAAATATGTAGGCTAGGTGATTTTTTGTGTACATTTTTATGAAAACAATTTTACTGTAAATGCAATCCAAAAATAATATATAACTATGAAAATTTTTGATGTGAAAAATAGTGAAATATCTGTACATTGACTACTTCCTTTTATGTTATATTAGATATATACTTGCACTGCTTTATTTATATGATTTTCGTATTTTGTATTTTGAGAAACTCATTGATGTCATCATAATTATGGTTAATGGAATTTCGTAATACATATTTATTAGGTTGAATTTAATTTTTAGATACAATAAATAATTTTCCTTAAATTTTTCGAAAAAAAAATATCTTAATTAAACAGTATTTTATAAAAAAAGTTTATCTTTTTCTAAAAAAACTTTTGTCTATAATAAGATAGTTTACACCAAAATGTATTTCCACTGTTCATATGTAAATAGATAAAATAATTTTTGTTTCCTTTCAATTTTGACAAAGGCAAAACTAATATGTACACGCCATTGTGCGGTGCCCACATCGTTAAGAAATTTAAAGAGCCTCCTCGATAATAGGCTTTTGATAGTGGTATTATTGATATGCAATAATAAATTGAGTTGTCACTTAAAAATGTGCGAGCCCTGGTTAACTAACTCTTTCAGCCCGCGCGGCCATCGCGGAGGACGAGAGCGAACTCAGCCACACGAGGCAGGCTGCCAAACATAATGATTGCACCTTTGCAAATTGCTTGGGATACCGCTCTATTTTTCTTTATTTTTTGACAGACTTGTTTTTTATTCTATATTTTAATGCTAATCACCTGGAGTGGGTCTGTTTACTCATGTTCCTCAGTTGAAAATATTAATGTTTATCAGAAAATATATTAGGTACGATAATAATATTCTGTCGCGATTGTTTTTAAATTTAAAATAAATTTACGAACTGCATGTTCTTCAACTAATTCTGCGGGTCTTGCTTGTGAGTGACGTGATTATTAATTTTAATCCAAATAATGACGAAATCATGTCGAAAATGATTTAATAATGTATAGTCGTCTACTTTACATAAATGTTGAAAGTTTCAGAGTTTTAACTAGTCGGTCAGTTGGTGAAAAATTAATTACAATATTTTACCACAACAAACAAACAACAAACAGAAAAGGGAGTTAAATAAAAACATTGAAAAATATACTTTACATTACTTTTTAAAATATTTCAGTGATTGACATTATTGTGTTTAGTGTTATTATTATAAAGATATTCACTGTCACCTTAACTAGAACGTTTGTCCTCTGTGGTAAAGAAGACGGGTCCATTTTATCAATTCACAATATTATATATACATATCAAATTTTTAAAAACATAAAAAAATTGCAAAAGAAAAATAATATTATAACGAAAATATGTACCTAAGGTTGAATTGGGAGTAAATCAAGAGCACACATTAAGCAGTGAAATTTAAAACAAACGCAAAGAAATTTGAAACGTAAACTCGTTTCAAATTCTGTATGACTGTAACGGATAATGTTAAAATAAATTTCCTTCAAAATAGAATACTCTTGATCGAAATATCTATGGAGCTTCATCGACAGTCATCCAGAGAAAGACCAAGAACACCTGGATAACTCATTATCAATGTTCCAAAATCCTACAGAGGAACGCCCCGGATGAAAGCGATATCTAAACCGAAGAAGATATAGTCTGAGAAGAGAAGAGTCGACCGCAACAGCCTACCTAGGCAATGAGTTGGGACAGTGCAAAGAAGAATAAGAAGAAGAGAATACTCTCCAATTGCTGCTGTAGTTACAGTAGATGATTGGTAATTATTTAAATTGTCTTCTGCTAGTTTTCGTATTCCATTTGGGCATGACGCTGGCTACCAACATGAAATTCTATATTCGATTTCCAATAATATCACTGTACCCAATATGCAATTTTCTCAAGCCTGGCTATTTTTGTGACATGTTTTGTTACATGAATTGAGTCTCGTGGTCTGCTTTAGACTAAAAAATAAAAAATATATTTTTAAATTTTATTTACCGCATAAATACAGAAGCACGTGGGTTCCAAGGGCAACGTGATACTTTCTATTCAATGTTCGTTCGCAGAAAGACTTCTCGTCCTGGTATTCCTTTATTTATTCACTGCTAGTATCACTGGTCTGGTCAATATCGCGTGTTGTAAAATCACCGTCACGAATCACCAATCACACTGGTTCTAACTCTGATATGTCACACTTGTTACCGTCACGAATGAATTGCTTGAGCCCGCATTGCGTGACGCCTTTTATAGATAATTTCTTCCAGATATTTGTTCTAGAGATTACGGAAGGCTTTTAGAGCATTCTAGACAATTCCAATGTAGTGTTTTAGTGTGTAATGGAATGTATTAGAATTCATAGAATGAAGAAATCTAGAATTCTCTAGATGGCAAACCAACTGAATATTGATAACAATACAATGTCAGTCATCCGTGAATTCTCTCAGGAATGAAGAATTCTTGAATTCTTAATTCCTGATTCACTGATGACTGACATATTCTTATCAGTATTCAGTTGGTTTGCCATCTTGTTATAATATTTACATTTCATTTTCGCTTATATTTATAACATTTAAATTTGCTACATATTGTTTCTAGAATTTAAATGCAATATTTATAACAGATACCCAGTTGAATTTCTTAAATAATGCGCTTGGCGATTATCGGACAATTGTTTCTTTTTTAGGCAGACATAAATCATGTGCAATGTGTGAACTTTTAATTTGAATCCGCCCAGTTGGCCTTTATCCCACTTTTCCACACTGCCCCGAACATCCCAGGCGTTGATGTGTTAATTACAATATGATAAATGAGCTCCCCGCTGTTTATATTAATATCCCGAGATATTTTGGCGGCAGATGACCGCCATGTTGAAAAAAGTGAACGAGAACCGAGCGAGCGCGCGGAACACGTTTGGGCCGCGTAGAAAGAGAAAGGTATACCAGAACAACTTCAATCAAATGTGAAGAATAAGTGAAATATAATGAAATTTATTAATTAATACTGATATTACCGGTAGAAATCCTTCACTAGAGATGTACTAAATATATAATATTGTCACGAGATGCTAAATGATTTAAACAGTGCATTATCGAGGATTTCTGGAAGAGTTTGGATGTTTAGAATGAGTTAAAAAGAACTGGAAGGATACAGCATAGTTGATGTTTTGACAGAACAATCGTTAAACGATTCATTGCAAAGTATCAAAGTACCTACCTGCGTGCGAGGGGTGTTCTAGTAGCAAATAAATGCGAATAAAAACAGCGAAATAAAGTTTTTTACAGACAAGTAGTAGTGCTTCTCGAGTGATGATTAGTGTGCATTACGAAACTGAGCTCCAGTAAAATTTGTGTTCAGTGACTTTTTGTGAAAAATAAAACTTTAATTGTTAAGTGTTGCATTTTGACTCTCACCGCCCATTTATAAACAATACATATTCGTATGATTTATTCACTTATTTTTTACTAAAGTTTACAATGTAATATGAAGATTGGTCGCAAATGAATTGATTTAATAGGCTTATGATCTGTATGAGCCAGCATATTTAAAAAATCATTGCTTAAAATTCGACTTTAAAATAAGGAGGTATCATAGCTGCGAAATCTATGTATACTATGTCATGAGAAAGACGATAGATGTCTCACTTTATATTAATATTTATGGAGATATCCAATAACAAAGTTCGCTTTTTTTTCAATATTTCTGACAAATTTTTTGCAGCAATTTGAAGTATCAATACAGTAACATATATCTAGGATGAAAAATTCATTCGCTTTAATACGAATAAAATGATAGATTTTTTTTACAAGGTTTTTATTGTTTTATTTGAGTTTTATAAAGGCAAATAAATTTGATCTAATTGATATAAGTTTCTGTAATGTTTCTGCAAACTCAAAATTTTTGGCTCATTATCAAGACAGGAATCTACGAGTATAGTTTTTGCTACTTGCTGTGAGATACCCTGTATATTTAAACAATTAAATTGTAATGACTAAGATTGTAATTTAATACCACAATTATTATGTAAAAAAAATACGCACACACATAACTAGTAGGTCAGTAGCATCATAGAATAAATGATTATGTAAATTGATGAAATTAACGCCACTTTGTTTCATTAAGAAATAATTAATAATTATATAGGGAAGTAAATTACTGGGTAAGGCTTGTATTATATTCCTTGCCTTATATCTGCTCATTTAATTATCTCCCATAACCGGTTGTTTATATTCCATGCAAATGCAGCACTAGGAACAGTTCGCTGCCCAGCGGAGAAAGTTGAAATCATTTTAAAATTTTGATTCGCGTCATGTTTCATCCACCATTCCATCATTGGCCTTTCGAACGTTTGAAAGCATTTAATCTTATAAAGTGTGAATTAACTGTGAGTATTATTCTTATTTATTGTATTTTGTGCCTCTCTTACACGCTTGTATCACACGACACTTGCATACATCATGCGACACATTTCACGAACACCAAAATTTTCCGTGGGTGCGGTCGGTACTCGTTACACGATATATGGAAGGGTATAGGGTTAGAGGATAGAACTCCTCACCTCTTGAGGACTCGTAACAGATGGTTGAATATATAATATATTACTAAAACAATAATTTGCTTGAACACAGCATAACCTAACATAACTAACTAACGCATTTTCATTTCACACTTCACATCTGGCAGACGTTTTATGACAATTTTTCATTTCAACGAGTCTTTAACTTCGATACTAATATCTAAAAAATTTTACAGTAGATACTGACGATTCTGTATAAAAATATATATAATATGTACTATATACCTATGTAATATGTTATATATTATATAATATAAAAAAGCCTATACACATTGCTGCTCTTTACTTTATATTTTTAATTTTTATACTCATGTTTTGGTGCTATACAGATATTGTTTAATGTATGTGCTTTTTGAAATTTATATTATATTCTTTATGTAAAAGCCTATACCTAATGGGCGTAAACAAATAAATAATTAAATATATACTATATAATATGTACTATATACGATATATTCCGACGAAATCCGTATAAAAATATATATAATATGTACTATATACCTATATAAAAGAATGACGACGTGTTCCCCGACTTTAAAAAAACACGTAAGATTTTTAAAAATAACTAATTTGCTCTTTTATGAAAAGGTGCCAAAAAGTATTAATAAAAACCCAATAAATAAATTCTACAAAATTTATTTATTGTATACAAATTTTAATGAAGAAAATATGGTCACAAAACAAATTTAAGTTCATAACTAAGAAAAATCCAAAATAATTTACATAATAATGAATATTTAAAAAAAAACTATTCATAACACTCCCAGATAAAAGACGCGCTCGTTTATGGCCTACTGGACAAAAATTGTTTTCATTGCGGGCGAATATTAAAAATATATATTTTTTTTAATTATAAATGAATTTTGGAATATCTTATCTTAATAACTATTAGTATTAGGACGTTGTTGCTTAAACGTTTTCGACTCATAATTCTTCTGATCCTCTTCAAAAAAAGCAAAATTATTTTGATTGTTGATATTTTCAATAAATGATTGGTGAAAAGAGTATATTTTTTTATTAATGACGTTAATACAAGATCAATCAATAATTTATTATTAACACTTGAGCGTTGATATTTCTCAGAAGTCTCAGAAATTATGTAACCATATTTATTTAAAAATAATGTATTGGAACAAAGTATTTGAAATAAATATTAAAAATACAATTTATCTAATAAATATTTAAATTAGATTTATTTTGAAGAAATCTATTTATGCATAGCTTTATTGAATGTATAAAATACGCGCTGCACATATCCTAGATATGTCGTGCGTTTTTTGACTATTTTATAATGTACTAGCTGCGCCCGCGGTTTCGCCCGCATGGATACAGTTTGTAAGAGTATCAGTGAAAAATGAAAAATAAACTACTCGTCCAAACAATGTTTTGTAAAAGGAAATTTTAAATAAAATTTCTCTGACAGTAAGTAAATTTATTTTGATAAGAATTTAACATTACCAACTTAAATTATCCCGGCAAATTAAAATTAATTTTAATATATCTTTAAGTCATATATTATCAAATTGTGAATCAACCTTAACATATAAATATATGTCGTTGAAAATTTTTTACAGGCCTTTTTCAGTTATACAACTTTTTTTATAGAAAGCATTCATATATCTCATACCGTTAAAGCAGCGTTCGTGTGAAACGGAACGATTTTTCGTCGACTTACGTTGCAAAATTGGTCTCCGCAAAAAGCCCTTTTATTTTAATGGGATAATATATAGCCCCTGTCCACCCTGAAAATTTATTCTAAATATTGGTGAAAGAATTTTTAAAATCAGATGAGTAGTTTGAGATATTACCTCCTACATCCAAATATACAAACTTTACCTCATTATAATATTAGTATAAACCAGCCGTACAGCTAACAGTACAGTAAGATTTTTAAATTAAAAATTCATGAATAGAAAACCATATTTTTTTTAAATTAACTTTATATGCTTAAAATTAAAATTAAAAATAATAAAATAATTAACTAAATAGAAATGTCAAGTCCGTGTAATTTGGAGGAGCGGCCCTTGCGTGTTGCTTGATTGTCTAAATTTGTAATTTCAGCGTGATTCCAGAAAGTTACGGACGTTAAGGACCTACAGCGAAATTATTATATTTAGATGATTAATTTTACTGAAATTCTATTTATGCACAGCTTTTTTTATTGTATAGAAAACACGCTGTATGTTTCCGTGTCATGCGTTTTTTATCTATTTTGTAACGTATGATTGTGATCACGTGACGAACAAAGCGATAGATTGTAAAATAACTAATTAACAACTTTATTGATGCTAATAGAAGCAGATGATTCAAGAGCGCCATAAAAATGTAACCACATGATATAAGAAGTCAGTTAAACGAACTTTCATTGGGTCTATTGCTCGTTTTATATCCCTATCAATAAGAGATTAAGCCGTCCGCTATTTTGATTTAAATCTTATTTAATTTAACGAGCTATTAAAATAATTAGTGGTGCTATAAATCGGGCCGCGCGCTATGCCGTGTGGGTTTTTAAATTCTTTTTTTGTTCCTGTACTAATATAATAATACGTCACGACCCGCGGGCCCGGGGGGCACGAGACGGAATGAGTGTGCCGGACACTGACGGCCCAGTGCCGTAGCGGAACAAATAACTAATTCTTATAATGCGTATTAAGGTATAATATACATTGAATTTTTTTTGTTCTGAACATATGTATATATATACGAGGTCAGTTCAAAACATATCGCGAATTTTGAATTTCCGCAGGTTACGTATATTCGATTTTTGATTTTTTTGTGGCGTTATATTGGTACTCATGTCTCTCACTTATGCCGACAATTTCGGCCATTTTGAATGTTCAGTTAATTTTTGACAGCTGCTTTGCTTGCGCGTGTTTTGGTTCGTCTTCGATTTTTCCCTGTTCCAAAAAATGGATCAAAGAATCTGTATCAAATTTTGTGTGAAAAACGAAATTAAGTGCGCGGACGCATTCCGAATATTAACTGTGGCATTTGGTGAAGCTACCCTGCAACGTTTATCGGTGGTACAAAATGTTCTCAGAGCGCCGAGAAGATGTGAACGACGAAGAGCGTGCCGGACGCCCGAGCACGTCAACATCAGACGAAAATGGAAGCTGCCGCAAGAGCCAAGATCGAAAAAGCACGCCAAATTCGGAACGAACAGACCTCGTATATATGTACTTTTTTTTGCTTTGTTATTCTTTTTTTCTGAAAAGAGTCGACTGCCTTCAAACAGCTAATCAGCTAACAAGAAATGAATAAAAAACTTATTATTATTATTAAAACAAATTTGTGGTTTTTTTTGTAAAATTTCGAAAATTGATTCATCATATGTTTTACGTTTTACTTACATATTTTTTGATCCTGTGTTACCTGTTAGCTGCCAAAATACCCCGAACTCAAAATGTCATAATGTCAAAATCTTCCCTACTACTATATTTGATGGAGCAATTTTCTGATTTCAAGTTACTCTGGTTCGGGTTTCCTACAGGGAAAATTTGAACTAGAAGCTCTCTAGATATGAAGATGCCACTTACCAGTTTACAGTCAACTTTTGCGTTGTTTGGTCCGATTTCCGTTCTCTTCGTCCAGTTATTCCAAATCCGTTAACAGCACCACTTTAACACACCAAATGTTTAATGATATTTTATAGATTTTATCCGCCGCGACTAAATTCAACCGCTGGTTCGAGATGTCCCAAAACAATCTGTCCCGTAGCAACTGTCACACACAGAGAACTCCGCGCTCGTAGGTATTTCCTTTTATAAAATTCCCGACCAGAGACTAACAGATTTTTGCTCGAACAATATTGTACATCTACGGAAAATATTTCAGGTTCGATGGTATAACGTAAGTCTGGCAGTCGCTTGCTCCTACTCTAGTACGCCAATGCCCGCCGCCCGCTGGGCTCCGCTCCTCGTACCGGCGCATTCACACTCGTACAGCGTTTTTACTTCTCTCTTTTCATTAGCCATTTAATACACCCAGCCTCCCAGCGGAGGTGTTGGCTAGATTTATATCTCGACTAATGTAATGTGTCCCAACACAGTTTACAAATAACATCTTCATTCGTTTTGTGGCCGGCGAGGCACCGAACGGATATTTAGAAAACGCGATCGGCGCGCATGTCTCGATAACTAATGTGTGAAAGGAGAATATATCATTCAATTAACCTTTCATTCCTAAATCATTATTTATCTATTTATTTGACAACAACAACCGTCGGTAATTTATGCGCAGTGTTTTCTAAAAGTAGTAATAAATCAATTTCAAAATTCTGACCGAGAAGAATATTATATTTATGAGTTACGGCTTTTTTATAATGATTGGAGTTCTTGTTCCAAAAACCTGGATCTCCACGCTGCTCTAGATAGGTAGAGATACGTGTGTGGTTTTCTGTTAGAGGAAAGCTTTAATTTACGAAGTTCAATAAAAATACGCGATTTTTTTTAAGTCCAATTGTCACAATTAAAATGGCGTAGGATATAAATAATAATACGTTTTTTAATTTATTTTATTTCCAGAAATTTAATTAAAATCACTTTATACAAATAATTAATCTTAAGCAAAATTAAATTAATCGCAATAAAATCTGCCATTTCTTAATTTCTCTTTATCATTTTTGGAGGGAAGGGGCGACAATATTTACATCAGGATTTGTAAGATTCTATAAATGGATGACATCAAAATACATAATTCTCTATGTAACAATGTCCGTTACTAACTACACTAAGACGCTACTAGATGGCGCCATTTTCGCAGCCTTAATTCACGGCCGAAAAGATAGTTTATAGCGATAGTTTGTTTGTCACTCACAATACTACTATTTCGCAATAGTTATATTTGTTATATTTTATCGGGAAAGTTTATTTGTCACTCACAATAATATTTGTCACAAACATAAAAATCCGTCATTTTTGAGTTGGTTGTAACTAGTTCAATATAATATACACAATTACCTACATTGTTCAAATTAAATAAAAACTCAAATGGCCCTCATATTTTCAGGGTAACAACGTCGTGATAATATCATGTGACAAAATAGACAGAACCTACTTTTTACGCGTAAAGTTTCTATGAGAAATGTCAAGCCATTTGTCAAATGTCAATATTTCTATCAACATAGCGAAAATATTGGTATTAATTTAAAATTTGGAAATTGTGTGTACAAATTAGTAGTGTATGAAACAGATTAATTTCTACGAACTTTCAAAATAATATTCATCACGTCAAAATCGACACATGTATGTTATTTGAACTGTACAATGTTATTCGAACTGTACAATGTTATTCGATAAATGCTATTCAACTAAGCTAACCATGGTATGAAAACCATTAAAAACTGGCTGGATTTTAACTTGCTATCTTTATATATTAAAAAAGTAAATATCTGAAGTTCTCTGTTTTTTCCAAAACTAGCAATTCATAAATGTAACAACTTTAACCAATGCAAGTGCAAGGAAATCATGTACAGCGACAAAATTACATATTTAGACGTTTGGATTGATCACACCCTAAAATGAGATCCACACATAAAAGAGCTTGCTGCTCGTGTCAGAAAATTTATATTTTCAAAAAATTATGCAACATTAAAAGGACATTAAAAGTGGTTTACTACGCTTTGTGCCAATCCGTACTAGGATATGGAATAATTGGCTGGGGGAGTGCCACAAGAAATATTCTCGACCCTCTTATCAAAGCTCAGAAATCCATAATAAGAGTTAAATTCAGAAAACCATTTTCACACCCAACAAAGAAACTTTTTCAAGCACTTAGCACATTCTTAATATACAAGAACTTCACGGTAGAACTGTAATTATTTTTTATCGTAGTGATGCTGCAATGCATCATTTGGAAACACACCACTATACATCACTAGAACCACTTCACATAATAATAATTACATACGAAGACTTCATCTGGACAAAGACACTTATATATATTTAGCACCGAAACTTTTCAACCCCCGGGGCTATAAGACAAAAGAAATTCCATCACAAAGTCTCTTTAAAAAAATGATTGGAGGAAGAATTTTTACGGTATCCATGTAACAAATTGGTTTAAAATCAATTTAAATTGTAAAATTTATTCTTATTCCCAACTTTTAGTGTTTTCCCAACATTTTTGATTTTATCATATCTTGATTTACCTACGCTTTTTATGTTCTTACATTTTTTTTAAATAGAGATGCGAACACGGAATACGTGTCACATCAATATTCTTACTATTTTCAAACTAAGCTAAAGGCTTGTGCTATGAAAATAAGACTAACTTACTAGTCCGGAGTGGAGTGGAGGACATTATGTTGCCTTTTATGATGTCTATCTTACATTTTTTTTTCTCCTGTACAAACTGCAGAAAATACCTTAAAATGTGAAGGCATTTTCCCTAGAACAGGCCTAGCCTAAGTTTAAAATCCGAATAAATAAATAAAAAATAATGGCGGCCAAGATATGATTGTTATAATAACGCAATCCGATGAGATTAGACCCGGTGGTATTTGAATATAGCTAACTAGAACCATCCGTCGAAAGAATTTAGAAATATGAAATAAAGCTACGCGTATGTTGCAAATAATTTTACGCAAAATCGATGCCAAACGAACACGAACTAAATGTAATAGTTATCAGGCTCGCGTAGCGCAGTTCTTTTCCTGAACTGGCGCTTTTTCAAAATGTGTTTAACCACTTCAAGCCTTTTTCTGCAAAAAATTGTCTAAAACGAGTCGATTTTTTATTGCATTTTAATAATCTATGTATAATAAAACAAAATGGTTTTTGCCGCCCAAACACATAGGATAACTGACCCACACGGAAATGCGGCCATGGAACGCACTAATCATTGCTATATTACCCGTATCGGTACGAGCGCGAGCATGGAATGATTAAATACAATAGTTAATCTGTATTTAATAAACGCGACATTATTTTATGTTTTATATTTTTAACGCTTCATTATTTAAAATAACATTAACGATTTCTGTTATTTGATGAATGATTTTTTTTAAATAGAGAGGCTTACACAGAACACGTGTCACATTAATATTCTTTATATTTTTAAACTACGCTTAAAAAATACGTATTCATGTTTGAATTTCAGCTTTAAATTAATTAATTATTAGTTATTAATAGGTAACTTCTTCAAAAGGAGCAAAATAATTTTGTGGTAACATTATTAATATAATTAATAAAAATTAACTTTGTTTTCACCACTTATGTATGCATTGAAAAATATCAACATGTTTTTGCCCTTTGATTGTCATTATTTTTTTATAGGAAAAACGTGTAGAAATTTTTATGTTAAAGTTGAGGAATACTTGAGGCGTTTAAGCAACAATAATTATTCCGAATTTTCTAACCATCTTTTGGTTATGGGTCATTCATTTGATATTAATAAGGGTTTACAAATTTAACATACAAATTATGCAGAATCACACTTTGATAAATAAGAAATTTTGAAAATAAGAAAAAGTGTTAATAGTAAATTGAATATTATAAATAACCAAGTCCCTTTTGCAAATAGTTATCTTTTAAATTTGTTTTCATGTTAGTAGGTACTTCATTATTCTTCATTTTCCACACATAATTTTTATATTTTTACTGTCTATACCTCGATTTTAAATTTTTAATTTTTAAGTTTAATTGTATCCTATCGAAAGGGCCATGGGCTCTGAAACATGTTGATATTTTTCGATACATAAGTGTTGAAAACAAAGTCCATTTTTATTAATTATATTAATTAGTACATATTACATTAATTCATTAACTTTTAATTTTGAGTATACATTATATCCTAAAAAAGGAACAATTGGCCCCGAAACATGTTGATAATTTAACAAAATAGTGGTTTATATAAAGTTTTTTCCTGTTAAGTATAAAAATGTTATTGTTTGTAATATCATCTGTTTTAAGAAAATATAAAAGTTGTTTTTCTTCCTCTTTCCAAGGCCCACTTCCAAGACAAGGCTCTTCCAGTTCAAGAGAATAAAACACCTGGTAATACAGTACATTATGCTTTTACAGCAGCAACATAACCTAAATCCGTACGCAGTGCACGCCACTGTCTCTTGCTATATATAATATATAAATATAAATATTCTTTATATATAAACAAGAATGGTCGTAAAATGCAATTTCAAACTCGTGGACTTAATAAGCAAATAACTAATAAAGTTTATTATCAGCGTTCAAGAATAATCTAAATTATTGGTTGTATTTACTATTAACATCGCACTTTATTATATAATTTGCCGTTGAATTACAATACCCACGGAAGTACTGACAAAAGATAGCCATTTCAAACGATTATTTCATAAATCGACTACCAACTTAAACAGAATTACATTAAATAAAAAAATTATATTAAAATTCCTAAACCGCAGCGCCATTGACGCCTACTTGCACTCGAAACGGTTAAAATTGGTCTTACCATAAGGATCAAGATCCCGTGAATGAAGTTATTATTCTATTTGTAAAGTAACGTTACCGGACTGTGTATCGTGTATTTATTATCGCCCCTACGAGTAATCTCTTTAATATGATCAATAAAATCATAATAATTTGGGCGCGTGAAATTTCAGTTCATCTAATTGAAGCCAAATTTATGGACGCATTTATCTCTTATGGACCGCATTGGACTTTTACTTTAATTTTACACTATATTCAAAATCGGCGTCAATTTTTTAGAATTTCGTAATATTCTTCGTTAATAACCCAGTCGTAACTCTACTTGAGTAGTGCTAATAAACTCAAGAGAGAAGATTTAATAAACCATTTTTTATACTGAAACCTCACCATATCCATAAAGCACTTTTAAATTCAAAATACAAGTTAGGTGCAATGGAATTCATTTTAGCAATATTTTTTGAAGTTATACTTCTTTCGCGCATTTATGGAAAAAAGAATTGTAACGGAAGCAGAGGGGACGAAATGCCCTCGCATCCATTAAATTATCAAAAATTTATTCACTTGAAATTAGTGTTTCGGTAATATAAAAAATGTATTTTCGATCATCTTAAATCGAATACCAATCATAAAGATGCTCAATTTAAAAGCTGACGAATGATTGGTTAATGAATTGAAAATGAAAATGCCAAAAAGGGCCTTCTCGTACAAAATTCTGTATTTCATGTTATTGTCGATGTTTTTTAAGAAAGTTTTTTAAATCATTTTATTTTAACGTAGAATATGTTTATTCAGAGGGATATTCATTGGTATGAAATTTCCTTAAAACCATTCGTAACACATTTTTTTAATTTTCACTTTTACCTTATGTTTTATTTTCACCTTTATTGGTATCGGAATGAATATCAAACACCAGTCAAACATTTTTTAAGTCAAATTTTTGCAAGGTGCAAAGTATTTTTGGCAACCTCCAATATTCCATTTTAATTAATTTTTAATCAATTAATAATAATATAATAAATAATAAATTAATTAATACATTTTAATAATTTAATTAACCAATTCAATTTTAATTTTATTCATGTATTTATTCTAATTCAATTTGTAATTCATCAAATATTAATATAATTTATTCTAATTAAATTTCAATAACAATCTTAATTTTAATACAACTAAATTAAATTTATTTAAAAATAAAGTTACTTCTGTTGAAATTAACATAAATCTTACTATGTTTGTAAACTGCTTTTCATTTATCGTTAACTTCTCGCCAAGCTAATGTTTATTTTTTCCGCGTAAATTTTTTAGACATAATTTCAGAGTAAAATTTATAATTTATTAAAAAATATTTTGACAAATACACCTCTGGTTAAGGGATAGTTTAAGATTATGTAATATTAACCCATTCGCTGCCGTCACTCCACGAGAAAAATAAAAGTTAACTCCCACACAGTAAAGGAGGAAAAGATACATACGTCACAGTCTTAACTATAGTATTACCGGGATTAATTATGGTATGATCATCTCACTTTTTTTCTTTTATGTGTAGTGCCAATAGTAGTGCAAATGAAAGGGAAATATATTTTTTCTCATGTGTCATACAAAACTTCTGAGCGGTTGACGTATCGCTCATGTCTGCTTGATTTAAACTGTTTTTCTCGCTGAAACAATTATAAATAAAACATAATTCAAGATTATTATGAAAATGGCATCGTTAACACTGGTCAGAAATATACTATGGGCCTGATGTTGTTGATTAATATATTTTATTCATTAGGCGATTTTTTAATTATATAAAATAATCCACGATTTTATTCACAGGGTAGCGTAGTTTAATAATGAAGTGATTTTTTTATTTTTTATTTTAAGAGCCATACAAAGACGTTTGATAATGAATACATTAAATACAAACAAAATAAATGGTTATGTCCAATTAAGAGCATCTGCAGCATGCATTTTTAATAAAAAAGAAATGCATTTTAGAAAAAAAACACAAAACCCAGTCAAAAAAAGAGGCATTGCCTGCGACGAAAAATTTATGATTTATTATAGAAAGTAATATGACCCAGCAGGTACACAAAAAAACATGTTGCGGTTAACATGCAAAAGTCGGAAGTTTCTAAATTCATTAGGACCAGCTAATAGAAGGTATGTATATTGTTACGGACACTTTTCTTAAAGTTATTTAAAGAAGCGTTAAACACATCCACCCCATCCAGCTGGTTGTATAACCTGCAACTGTTGGTGGTGGGATTGTAATAAATTAATTCTTAAAATATGTTTATAAAATATACATAAATTCAGTTAAATAATATATTCAATTAATTAACACCATGACACGTCTACTACGGACACTTGAACCTGAAAATGAAAAACAAACATGAGATTGGTCAGAAAACTCTAGTACACGCAATTTTTCGCCATGCAGTCATTCTCAATCAATGAGAAAAATCATCACTAACATCACATTTTGCAGGAGAAATTAAAAGGCAGCTGAGGCGTAGATTATCTTAGTTAGGTCACTTCTGAATGTGGCTAATTGTCTTAAATACCGGTGGCCTCATACACCTTAAACAGGATTAACCAGCAATTTGCAACATGGTTGCCAACCATCAAAATAAGACTATACAGGGTGTCTCTTAGCTTCCAAAAACTTCCAAAGAGTCTTCTTATTCAATTTTGAATATAAAATATCATTTACGCTTTGGTAAAAATGTTAATAGGTAAAGATATAAGCAACATCAAAGGTTATATTGTTTCAATATTTCTGACCTATCTTCCATAGAAAGGTAAGGTTTCATGAAATAAACATTTAATATTAAAAAATTCATTCGTTTTGATACAAGAAAAATAAAATAAAATGATTGAAACCGATTTGAACCAAAATTTTTCGTAAGGTTTTAATTATTTTATTATTCTTGTATCAAAGTGAATGAATTTTTAATATTTGATATAAATTACTTTCGCGATAGTCTAACGTTTTACAAAAGACATGTCAGAAATATTGAGAGAAAATTGCAGCCTTTGATGTCGCTTAATTCGTCAACTCTTGACATTTCACCCAGCGTCAAAAATATATTTTATTCAAAATTAAAGAAGATGATTTTCCTGAATTTTTTGCTACTGACTACGAGACACCTGTGTATGAAGAAGATGAAGAAGTTAGCTGACATTTGGTGGCTCTGCCCTCAATATTGACTTCACATCTTCGATATTTGTTGATTTGGTCGGTAAATTAATGAATGCAAGTAAATTAAGTATTTATATATATATTTTGAATGTTTTTAATGTTAGACTTGAAGATTCATTAAAAATAAATTTTAAAATCATACTCCGGTGTTAAAGGGGTTAAACAAAAACTAGCATAAAGTGGCCACACCATTGTAAGTTCTCCCACCGACGTGTAAATTGCCCATTAACATGCCATCTCCAATCCATTCATTATTTTTCATGGAGAAGGTAAACTTGAGCATAAATAAATACGTGCATAGGTGAGCACCATTATATATTATTGAGAATGAATGTATACAGAATATATGAAATCCCAGTCTCGGAATAATTGCTAGACATGGTGTAAATACACACCTACATCCATACGTAGGTGGAAAAATATATGTCGGGTGTAAGGTGATCACGGGCATATGAGGGGGCCAACTTTCATTCTCCTTCATTCCATCTTTAACATTTTGAACGATTAGAAGCATTAAATGAACGAGTGTAATTTTATGTGTAACCACAATATTGTCAGATGTCTAGGCTAGGAAGGAATGAATGAAAACAGTGTAAATTAATTAGCGATTTACTAATAATTCAATGTACAAAGTCACAACGAATTAAACTTAACGCTATTCTTTAAATCAAACTTTTTCATTCGTAAATATATCATTCATTCGTAAATAAACACTTCATTATCGCTGGGTAACACGTATTCAACATTCACTAGAACATTCCATCCAGTTCTCTCTCGCAGTATTTATCGCATTTATTTATTTCGCCAATTAATTACTTTGCTTGATTTCGCACAGAACGAACTGTAAACACGACAACTACTGCGCCGCGGCCGGCGCCGTATTTATACCCGAAAATGCTGGTATTTTCGTACTTTCTAGATTATTCTAGTATTTTCGAGAAGTTTTTCGTTGCTTCTAGATTAAACCAGGCATTTTCAGACATTTATAGACCTTTCCCGAAGGTTGTATATCACCCTAGATGGTTATAGGCTGGACAAGGAATTCGGACAGTGCGTAATTCTTTTTACCGTCTCGTTACAATATTAATACACAAATAAATTCAGAAAGTATAATTTCCTCTCTTACACGCTTTGCCGTATATCATACGATACTCATGTATCACTAACGAGTTTTAGAGTAGGATTAGAGATATAATGATTGCTATGACTTTGGTGAAATATCTACAACTAATCATACAAACACGTTTTCAAGAAAAATTGACAGATAGCAATTGCAAAACTTCCAATTCTGCCAGATGATCGTTTACAAACACGTCGTACTATATTTTCGTGAATCGGAGATTGGCAGTTTTGCTTTTGAATCCTCATCACAATATTATTTCAAGACCCAAAGAACTCACAATATTCGGTATTACCCCGAGGTGTTTCATAAACAACGTTGATCCTAAACTTGCGCACCTCACACTCGCGAGTCAATATTGTACCCCGTAAAAGTCAATGATCTACAACACTTTTTTAATTATATTATTTGTCTTAATTTATTAGTGAACATTATTTATATTTACTTTGTCCTAAAAGTGTAGTAAGTTATCTTCAAAATGTTTAATAAATATTTTCACTTTGTACAATAATTTCACACTAGTGTCAATAATAACCTATTGTCAGAGTATAAAATTATACAAGGATGAATTAAGCCCTTTCTTTAGTTGAGGGCATTGGGAGACGGCGGGAGTGTCCCCGTCGCGTCGTGCATATTTAAGGCACATTTATAATGCAGTTAAAGTAGTTCTTCTTGCGTGGTTAAATTCCCTAGTGAACAAAGAGTATTTTTTATAACAGACTGCATTTTTTTTAATTCGTTCCAAATCGAGTATCTTCAAGTAAACCCGTATTTTTGTAATAAAGCGACGTATTTACTTAGACGTTGTACTTTTTAAGATTATTTACTTTAACCTTTTCATAATTGGTTCAATATTGATAGGCTAGTAATATTGTTTTCAACAAACAATTCAAACGTATTTAAACCAGACCGTGTGCCAAGAAATTTAAGTTCATGTCTATACACTTTGATTGACTATGCTATTAACCATCTGTTTGTTTGATGAAATTAAATAAAGAAATATTTAAAATAAACTAATAAAATTTGATTACACATTAAGTTTCTATCCAGTCATATTTGAATGCTTATAAGGCAATTAATGGATTGATAATATTTTTTCAGCCTCATTGTAACGAATGACTTGGTTTATAGTGTAATTTAATAATTGGTAAGTGGGAACTCCTACAAATGATAAATCTGCAGTAAAGATAATTTGGATCTTAAGTGAGATCTAGAACATGTTGTACAACAAATTTATTTAAAAAGTTCTCAAGTTTCCAGGGCCGTTCAGAATTTTCTGTGCGTAGTTTTCTGGAACATTCTGCCGTGTATGTGTGACCTCTTCGGTCAACGTTTTGGATCCCATTACAGGGTCCATCATCAGGATTGATGTGAGAGAGTATGCTGAGAATGTCATCCGCCCTTGTTCCAAGATTTTATATGTATTTTTTTTTGTAATATGTCAATAACATCGAAACCCTTAGGACCTTCCACTATTTTCTGTAATACATATCACTTTCTGGAATTAGCTCCATCATTCGAGAAACACCTAGAAAAACATAGAAGCGACGAGAACCTTCTCCTAAACACTAGAATAATCTAGGAGGTTCGATAATCCATTAAGGAGGAGTAATAACAGCGTTTATGAATAGATGTATTTCTCCAGACTAAAGTTATTAGTTAGACAATGTATTTATCAAAAATATTTCCAATTTTTGTTTTTCTGTTTCAGTGTTGTTCCTTTCATTCTACCGTGGTATCTATGTCTGGCAGGATCTTTTAAAGAACTTAATACATCCGCCGTTCTAAATACTGTTATCAAACAATATTGTTTATATTCATAACATATTATAATTTGCATTCAATAAAATATTGATACTTCAAAAACATGTCTAACAATTACAAAATATTCCTTATAACAGAGAGCCCTATATTTTGAAAAATATTTTATATTTTATATATAATTCTAGAAATTATTTTCAATCAAAGTGCACTTCTAATATCTACACCCATAAGTTACACCTTAATCTACACATATATTTAAAATTCACCCATAACATAACATAACAAAATATTCCCTATAACAGTGAGCACGTGCGTATTTCGCACTGAATCGAACTGTCAAATACAACAAATCTGCGTGGCGGCCTAAATCCGCACTATTTTCATCCAATAACTGAATTACCGAACCTCATAGATGTTTAGGAGAAGGTTCTCTAGGCTTTTCCAGTGTAGCTAATTCCAGAATGCGGTAGTGTATTATAGAAAGTAGTGGAAGGTCCTAGAGGTTTCGATGTTATTGACATATTACAAAAGAAAAAAATATAAAAGATTGGATCAAGGTGGACCACATACTCAGCATACTTTCTCCCTGATTTTCTTGGCCTATTTATTATTATATGTTCACACTCTTGTATTTCTAATATTTGACTCGGATGTCCTCAACAGCGACAATCATAAGACAGACGTTTATTCATTTACATTTAAACAAAACTTTGTTATATACACTCGTTGAGCTATTTTGTCTCTCATCGTCAGGTGTAATAATTTTCTCATTCTAGTCTACCCTCTGATGTTGCGCAGCCAGGACATTTGCCTTCTACCAATTTGCCATCTTTTTTCTGCCTCATCTTCGAATATGAGTCGGAGGAGGCGATATTTTTCCCCACGTAGTACGTGACCCAAATAAGAAAACTTCTTCACTTTAGCATTTGACAGTTCTTAGCTCACCACTGGCTCCAGCTCCGTGTTGCTGACCGTATCGGTCCACGGTATACGAAGCATGCCGTGTAATGCTTCCGACCGATTCGTAACATTAACTTTCAGAGTTCATATTTCACAGCCAAATAAGTAACATTTATCATTCTTTGCTTAAATTTTAGGTTTGGGTTATCATCGCAGAAGAAGGCCCTTATTTGTAAACTGTTGTCAAGTTAACAGAATGTTAGTAAACTTAGTAAAAACCACTACCAGATCTATGGTCTACCAGTTTCAAGACGTACCCGTCTCTTCATCAGGACCAACACTACACCACTACATTGACAACACTATACACCCCAACCATAGTATTGTCAAACTATCACCACTACAAACTGATAGTTTGACAATACTATAGTTGAGGTGTATAGTGTTGTGAATGTAGTAGTGTAGTGTAGTGATAGTGTTGATAATGACGAAGAGACAAGTACGTCTCGAAACCGGTAGATCGTAAATCTGGTAGTGGTTTTTACTAAGTTTACTAACATTCTGTTATTATGTCTAACCACAAAGTTAATGCTTTAAATATGAATAATATTTTGTCAAGTTATTCATGTACGGGGGTGGGTGGCACAGTGGAAATATTATTTTATCATTAAAGGAAACAAGTGCAATAATTGGTAAGTATTACGAAATGTGACGCTTTTTATAAATATTTTGAATAGCGTTGATTTCATAGTTTTTCTAATAGTTCAATATCCAAAACGAACCCTCACTACGCGACCCGTCTACCTATTCAAACATATTTAAATATTACTGGAACACTAATTTCAAATGCAATTCGTAGTCTCGCATTTTCGCTACATGCCCCGCTGCACGTATTCCCGCTACAATACGCACGCTGCGTGTGCGCAACTTCCGTTACAATAAAAAATTTACCCTCAATGCACGAAAAGAGGATAACTTCAAAAATTAAACCGATTTCCCTTACTACAAACGACGTGCAGTAAGGGGAAATTATTGAATCATCGTTCCAACCTTTAAATCAAAGTAAAATTTTAATTGAATAAGTGCATCTGTAGACGTACCACTATAACTTGGGAGGGCGTCCCTGTCGCGTAACAGAAGTTGTCAGAGTGTAAATTTATTACACAATACATAATGTACAGAATGTCCGGTGACCAGTGTCGTATTAAATACAGAAATTTGGTCGGGCAGCGCTAAAGAAACCATGCAGTAATGGCGGCCTGTCTGTCAAACTGTCAGACGGTAATATCGGTCCATTATTCGCTTTTACAGCTTCGCAAAACTTTAATACTTTATTGGCAATTGTTCTTACACCATCCCGGACTGTTTAGGATGTTTTGGACATATTAATTCAGTGTGTATATTGGTAATCAAGATGTCACAGCTCCCGACCAAATACAAAATTGTACTGAATGACAGGGCGAGGGGTTACCGCCGGGTGCGGGCGGGGCGGGTTTTCGTTCAAAATTCGCCGCACGCCAAGTTACGTTGGGCGAGCATTAATACTTCGATATAACATGCACAATCATTTGAACCGGGTGACATTACTGTTGATTCCATCAGCCAGCTGCACCGCGTCTTATCGCCGTCTTGTATCTTTGTAACTGTTAGTAGGACTTGACATGTCTGCCTGGGGTCGCGCCGGAAGCTGGGTTATCTAACATCCTTCACAGACTATTGTGCTTTATCTCATTTCGATACATGAATCAATCACTCTTCTAACACTTCTACGCGTCTGTAGCTTTTTAACGGATAATATCCCGTAATGAGGTTAGGCCAAAACAATGTTAATATTGTCTAAGCGTCATCATCTACTTTACCTTATCTTAGGATGTTTCTATCCTAGGCTAAGGACTCGACAAGTTAATTGAGCAATCAATGCCCAATATGTCTTAATACAATTTTTTTCAGTTTTTAGTGACGTTTTTCCAGTTTAATCCGGAGGGGTCCAGCAGATGCCAAGAAGCTACATTGTCGTATAATTGTTTCTCGGACATTCGCAAGAAATGTCCAAGTAATTTTAAAACTCGGGAACAGCATATCCATAAAAAAATAACCCATAAAAACCAAGTTTTCATTACACTCCCTTTCTCAATTACTAGTGGAACCTGGTTTGGCGCTTAACCTACGCGTTGGGCTTCGGTCGGGCGACACTACAGAAGGGAATAATAAAAAAATTCCAAAAAACCAAAATTATACTATAATCAGGTTCCGTGTCTACCAGACGCGTTGAAATATTTTCATAGAACCTAGTAAGTTGTATGAAAAAACCATTAAAATTAGAAAAATCCAAAAATTTATTAACTTTTTAACGAAAATTTGATAGACCTTCTTGATCGTCGCCACGGGTCTACTTGCAAAGTTTCAGCTCGATTGGATCACGGGAAAAGGGTTAAAAATCGATCCAAAGTTTTTTCGTTAGACGAGCAGACAAGTAGACGCCACGAGTTAAAAGAAAGGAAGTAATTATTGTTTACTTTATAAATCGTTAGACTCAACCCCAAAAAAAAAATACGATATATTATAGATGTATCATAGAGACGAAGCTATTTTTTAAATGGGGAAGTAGTCATGGAAGTCTTTTTGGATGTTCATAGGGCGTATGATCTATCGTACGGCTGGCTGGCTGCTAAGGGATCACTTTACATAATATAACGTTCACCAATTCCACCCATGATAGAATATCACATCTATCAAATTTTTAGGAAGTTTTAACCAACTAATTAACCATCACGCCATTTCCCCGCATGGGTAGGCAGAGAGGAGAGAATTCCATATTCTTCTGTCTTGGCACACCACTTTTACTCTGGCTACATTCATACATTTTCTCATGTAAGGTCTACGGTTGTTGAGGCTTTTGACAAGGCCATCCTCCAATATTTGTAATATTTGAACATGTCTTTCGCGGACGCCTTCTATTCCTGTTACCCCATACATTTTCCTCATTTACCTCATACGTTCTGCATGACCAAACCATCAAATTATTTGCCACACTACAGCCAGCATTATATTCACTTCTAATTTTTTCATTCCTCACTCTATCGATCAAAGATGTTAATTTATTAATAATAGTAGATAATATGTTTAATTTGCTCACCTTGTTTCATATGTGAGTTGTATTTTTACTATCGCCATCTGTGGTTGAAAATTATCATCCCATGATCATAAACATAATATATTTTGATTAGTGATGTTCCCCTGGGTATACAATCCAGTTTTGTGTTCTTGAAAGATTCGAAAGTACTCATAATTTTCTGAAAAATAAATTATTCGTCACACAGACTTTCGAATTTAGAGTGAATTTTGTAAAATGTACCTTATAAATGAACCTGTAATTAAATACTATTTTCTTGCGAATTCGATTCAAAGTAGTCATCAACAATTAAACCAAGGAATTTATGCGTTAAATTCAACCTAAGTTACTGTCACTCTCTTGAGATATTTTTATGAGTTTATGTAACGGCTCCATTCCGATGATTTCCCATGCATCGGTACTTCTTAGATTCATTGTAAAAGCTTCAGTGTTGTTGCTGTTAAATTATTGTATTCGCAAATCGGACCAAAGACCTTTCCTAGTATTTTTTTATCAATAAAAAACAATTTGAGATAGCCAACAGAGCTCAGGTTTTTCGCAAATATAAGCAAAATCGCTATATTCGATCGATGAAAATAGGGGGTGACTTGAAAATCATTATCTGACATTATTATACACAACTTACAAAAATTTGATTGGTGTAGTAGACTATGTGTAGTAACTTAAGTCAGTTGTACGATTGGTCTTAGGCCCTATGAACACCCAAAAAAGACCCCCATTCCTACTTTCCCACATGAAAATATAGCTTCGTCTCTATGAGACATCTATAATATACATGGATTGATTTGTTTCTAAGGCTTTGTCTTTACCGGCTTGTCAGTGGCGTTTTCCTTAGATTAAAAGGGTTGTTAATGCTGATTAGAACGTTTCGTTTTAATCTTATCTAGAGCTAGATACATCATCTGAGAATATAGTTATCAGCTTGTTAAATGAAGAACTTGACATTCACTTGCTCCGATCAAATGTTAAGGTCAGTATGGTTGATAAGACACATTATGTGAGAAGCTGACAAACATGTCGTATTTTTGTTATTTATTTCAATTAAAATAAATTCTCTACGACATTTATCGCTATAATTCTCTACGACATAAGTTTTTTTTACTAAAAGAAAAAGATGCCGGAACTGGTATTATATATTTATTTATTTATTTATTGCAAATACATTAAGGTAAGTCATTTATAATCGAGTATGAAATTAAATTTGTTTTTTAAATAAAACCCGATTTATCCTTTCCCAATCCAGTACAGATTTTAACACTTGTTAGTTGACAATAAACGGAGAATCCTCGTCTTACTCTTTTAAAATAACAGTTAATTATAAATAGTTTATTAAACAGTTAAAACTGAAAATACTTATTTACATGCGTATTCTAGTATATATGTTAAAATAATACGTAAGAATTTTATGTACAGGTACATTAAATATATTGCTTATTTTTCCCACTTTAAAAATATAAAGGTAACATTAAAAGCTACAAAAATCTATTTATACTAACTATTTCAAGAGAAAAGGCTACAGATGTCTCTGACATAGTCCATTCAAATAAACGAAATATTTTCAGTTTCGGAACATAAATAGAACTTTAAAAAATTTGATAATATGTGGATGTTTTTACTATGGAATTGTGTAGAGTGATCACTTAAGCCAGCTCATACAGGTTGTAAACCCTGGGCCATCGTATAAATACTTCCACACACGTTTCTCATATTCAAGTCTCTGTGAGACTTCTATAATTTATCTAAATTGACGTTATAGATTTTTAAAATTTAGACGCACCAAATGGATAAAAAATACACTTTACAAAAGTTTACGCATCAGTTATAAAGAAGTATAGTTTCTTCAGAGTTAATTTTTTTATTATATCCCAATATTTAATTATATAACAAGGCATGAAGCCCAATTACTAAAGCGAAACTTTTCACAAAAACATCTTTAAAAAATTACATAGATAATCGTGCCCAAGGACTGCTGAAATCTTAGAGTATATTTAAGGCCGGAATACCATATTTATTTATTACTAGCTTCCTGCCCTAGTTCGTGCCCGGCATTTCACGGGTTATAGATTAAGTTGAAAATAAATTTGTGTGTTTTTTTAAATAAAAAAATACATACGTATTTCTAAGGAACCGATATGTAAAAGTACCGCCATTTTTGACTGATTAAAGCTAGTTATTAAAACATTATTCCGTTTTCAATATTAGTATGATTTCAAGTAGTACACATAAAATTTTATATTTTAGATTGATTTCCCAGTACACTTTTTTATCTTGACTGATTAATATATAATTAGATGTAGGTATAATTGAATTTCAAAAATAAAAATTCCGTTATTGTTGACGAGATAAAGCCAGTATACATAATAATAACAAAAGTTAATAAAATATACTATACTTCATTAAAATCTTGCACCGCAGAGAAGGTATTATTTAGTGGGTTCTTAGTTTATATGAAGATACTAAATATATATGGATGTTGGTGAATAAACTGTTATAAGCTCGACGATTTCGCAATATGGATAAGCGCAATCCAGATTTGGTGCAAGCTGTAGGAATATGAAAAGGCAGTGTGTGATATTTTTGCTCTTGCTGGGACGTGGATGTATATAAGGGATAATATAAATGGAAATATAGAGATTTCAACGCACATGCAAAGAAGACCGGAAAGAATAAATAAGGATTATCAAGACGGATGTGAATGAGAATATCAACTGTAACAAACCACATGACATACATTTGAACTGTGACGTTATGAGATATAATAAGGAATAATATCATTTGAAAGGATCTTGAGATGTACCCGCTGCTGCCCCAAACAGAAAATTTCTCAGCTAAGTTGACTTGGACATGTCCTCCGCCTGAAAAATAAAAGATTGCTTAAACAGATTTTGTCGTTAGTGTCAGAGGTAAGAAGACCCAGCAGAAACGGCAAATGAAGAGACTCTGCAAATACACATGTGGTCTCAAGTATTTTAACTTCTATAAAATCTATTTATCTATCTATCTAAAAGGCCCGCTACCCATTTAAGACAATGGGGATGAAGAAAAAATATGTCGAAATGTGTGTCAAAGAGTGGTGTTTCTTCTGAAGCGGGTAAGGGTATGGTATTCTCAATAATTCTTCGGCCATAGTTCACACATTTATTTCAGAGAATAGAAAAATATACAATATTAGGTTTATCTTTTTTTTTTAGCGATCGTTTGACTTTCCAAACAAGCTTGTAATGTCTCTCCCGGCACACACACCCACACCCACACCCACACCCACACCCACACCCACACCCACACCCACACCCACACCCACACCCACACCCACACCCACACCCACACCCACACCCACACCCACACCCACACCCACACCCACACCCACACCCACACCCACACCCACACCCACACCCACACCCACACCCACACACACACACACACACACACAAAAAAGCATTGAATGCATTTACAGATTCCTGTTGCACTGCATCACTTGTCTTCAAAAATATGTTTAATATTATTATTATTTCGTCTATGTTTCTTGTATTATCTTATCTTATTTTTAAAGCATTTTTGGCATTCTATTTTGTAAAATTGATTATATGATAATCATATTTTTTTTACCTTTGTTTTACGGTGAGCCAATTTCAATCCGTTAACATATTTTTATTTTAAAGTTTATTTTGTGGATTATGTTGTATGAGCAAACATGGCTATATAATATTTGGTTAAGGTTTTGAAATCTTTGGAGGTTATTCATTAAAATTATGATGTATAAAGAGTATTGATAAACACCCAATAGTCATAAACTTGTTGATTCATAAAATGAGTATTTAAATGGCTCATCAATATAAGCGTAGTTTTCTCACTATTTTGATCTAATTAACATCTCTGTTGGAATTATCTGTATTTACATATAATACAATGATTGTCCTATTGAGACACCAATACAGCCGCACTTCTCCAACGTCCTATATTTGCACTTGCACCAGTCGATTATTACATACTGCCTCATCTACACTTTTAACTAAATAAATCAATTTTATTTTCTTAATGAAAACATATCAATTATTTTAGGTGGAAATTGAATCTTGCTATTTTCAAATTAAGCAAAAAGCTTGTGCTACAAAATAGAACCAACTTTATGGTATCCTGGAATGGATCTCGAACCAACGACCATTGCATCAGTAGGCGAGGATCGTAACGATTACATCGACAAACTACTCGTACATAGTTTTATGGTATAGGTATATTAAACAAACAAGAAATTCCAAAAAATATAGGTACGTTTGCTTCGCATGAATTAAATTAGAGCGATATTGTAATAAAACAAAAAAAAAAACTATTATTATTAATCAAATTAATTTCTGGCGTCCTCTAGCGGTAGATAAGCGAAGGTATTCGTGACTAAAAAGTGTATTGCTTTAAAAATGGAATAAAAATGTTAATCAATTAAAAAGAGACTACATATATGGTCGAAAAATTTTCGTTAACTTACCAGAGTGCCGTGGCGAAATTGGATAATGCGCCATTCCCGGATAGAATGGAGGTCCGTGGTTCGAGTCCCGGTGGCATTTAAAATATTTTTTCGTTAATTTGATTTTTTCTGTATGTCTTTTCTGATTGATTAGTAAAAATTGTTTAACAATTCACAGAACTTTGTTCTGAAATTGCAACTTCACAATAAAAATGTGTTTTCTTTAATAAAAAAAATAGTTTTTTGACGTTTTTAGTTAAGTTAAATATTATTCATATTTAGTCAAATGAAAGTCTATTTTAACAGAATTTTTGTTAATTTCTCTACATGAAATATTAAAATTAAGTACATATATCTCTTAAAATATCTAACAAATCATGTTGAAAACAACTTAATATTGCATTGTCATAGAAAATACACAAATTCTGAATGTTTCAAAGCTCTAGGTAATCGGGAAGTTATTAATATTTCCAGCATATATAAGCCAGCTGACAAGAGAAGCTAAATCATCTTCTTCTTCTAGTGTCATGTCAGGTCCCCCCAAATTTGACAATCACTTGAGAGTACATCTCCCTGCCTTTAGCGGCTCGAAATAGCTGTTTCGAGCTGTTTTGAATCTAAATAATAGCATTTAATTAGTTTCTTCTTCAAACACGGCAAAATTACTTTGTGGTGACATTACAATCATAATTTATAGAAATTAACTTTGTATACACCACTTTTTTATTATAAAAAATTCATCATGTTTCAAAGCCAATGGCTTCTTCATCAGGATAACAAAATGTATGTGTTTACGCGAACAACACGTAAATAGCCATCCGCCTGGTGAATTTAACATTCAAATAATACTTCTCAATATGATAATCATGCCAGAAGTATGTCAAATTACGTTTCCTCTCTTTGAAAAACATACATGAGTAAACAAAATACGCCCACAAACGACCACTGACCTGTGATAGACTATTTATTATCTTTAACTTCGAAGACAGTCGAATTGTCCGGTCGCAAGGAGCTTCTTTCTGCACATATCTTGAGAAGTCTTTTATCGTTCTTCCACGTCACAAATAACACGCGAAAGAATATAAACTGGTGAAAATCCCGGAAAAATATGATTACAATATTTACTAATCAATTATAAAAATCCGTACATTCGATGCGAAAAAATGCACATTCCAGTAGAAGAAAAAAAAAGATTTATCAGTTAGAAAGATACACAGAAAAAATCAATTTATCAAAAAAATATTTTGGCTACGAACTGTCGAAAAATAGACTTTTTTGAATAAACACTAACCAATTGACTTGAACCCATATAGGTTTTTCAAAAAGGCTGGCCACAATACAGGGTGTATTGTGGCCAGCATTTTTGTATTATTCCTTTTAGTATTGTGGCATATTTCGTTTATTTAGTATCGCATTGCTAATATTTTAACAATATTTTTATATGTATGTTCTAAGAACATAATTACTGGATATTGTTCACAGAGCATCATCATTTAATTAAGATAAATTAAAGAGGTCTCACAGAGATGAAACTATTTATACGGGAAACTTGTATGGAAGGGGTGGGGTGGCCATGGGCTGATGACCTGTATTACCTGGCGTATGTGATCACTTTACACAATTCACTAATGTGTGGTAGTGATGTGATTTTCCGGTGACACGCAAACCGTTATTTGAGATTTGTATCTGATTGCATCGATCATTGGCAAATGATTTTTTGCAATTTGATGGGTAAACATCGGTACTACATAGCACTTATATCTCATTTATCACCCAATTATTGATACAACCAGAAATAAAACTCAAATAACTGTACCGTGCATCACAGGTTAAAATAACGCTTTAACCATTATTAATGTATGAATGTTTTTTTTACGGTGGAATTGGTAAACGTTGAATTGGGTAAAGTCATCATTTAAGCCAGCTAATACAGTTCAAAAGCCTACGGTCATCTTATAAAAACTACCATACATGTTTCCCATATAAATAGCTTCGTCCCTCTGGGACGTCTATAATTTATTTTAATTAATTATGTTTATTTATTTATTTTTTGTTTATATTAATAGTTTGTTTGATAGTTTATTATTAATACAAACTATCAAATATTTGGCGCCCTGTTCTCACGATTTTGATTCAACATTGGAGAGACGTCGCAGAAAAGTCCGTCGACGTAAATAGTACACTCCTCCGCGGGTACATACAGGTCATTCTCCTGATGACGTTGAATACGACTTCAACGAAACGTCGAGAACAGTTTCTCGAAAAACATACGGTTCTATAAATATCCGTAACCATTTAGAGTTAAATAATTTTGTTAATTTCGAGAGTTACTTTTATGATTCGAATGCCAACAAAAAAAATACAGGTTCATAAAATATGAAAATTGAATTTTCTCGTGTTTATACGCCATGTGGACGAGCCCTGGTCCATAATTCCATTCAAGCTCATATCTCTGCAGCTCCATTCAGATAATTGTGTATTTCAGTGAATTAAATTAATTAAAAATATCTCAAATCAATCGCTGTCTTTGTCGGGCGATAACCCCTGCCCCGGGCGATAAGCGGCCGCGATATTTACACATTTATTAAAAATAATTATATCATTCATAAAGTCGTTTCTTCTCCCTGTAATCTTAAACGGTCCGGTAAAGGAGCCGCCTCCAGATTGCTGCCATTTCTCGCTCATCTCCATTCGGCTCACATTATTTTACTGTCATTAATGATGTTGGTTCGCTAGTTTACGAGTGTAATAATGATACTGTATTTTTTTAACCAATGCGGTACTTCGCAATAATATTTAATTATTTATTTTATAAACTTAATTTTGAGTTAGAATTTAAGGATATATAAAAGAATAACGAGTTATTATACATATCGATATTATTTAGATTCATGATATATAATATTTTCTTTTACACCCAGTTGTGGAGTCTTAAAAAATACCAGGGCCGTATTTAATTTTAACTCCCCCCCCCCTTTTTTCATTATTTTAAAACATCTTAATATTTGTAGTTGGAATGTTAATTTATTATTTTTTCCCTACCAATTTTTCCATTTTCACTAAGTATCTATGAATATTAATTTTTTTTTCTTCCTATATATTTGTACTCAATCAGTTAGTAAGATTGGTTTGGTAAGTTTTGTTCTGAAGATTCATTTTCAGAGATTTCCGTAAATGAAATTGATTCAGATTTTTTATTATTAATAGTTGGGTCACTAATTTTGGGTCACGATTCAATTAATTATTATTAAATTAATTATAAGGACCATTGACCCTAAAACTTGTGGATATTTTCAGTTTATAAGTGGTGAAAACAAAGTATATTTTTTTTACTTATATTAGGTCCTTACATATGAAATCGGCGTTTAATATGGTAGGAACATAAAGCCGATTTTTTTTTATTATAATATATTTATTTAATCAAAGTATGTACCATTGCTATCTATGCACTTTTGCCATCTCATAGGTAGTTCATCGATCCCTTTACTAAAAAAACCATTCGGACGGGAATCAGTAAAATCTTTGAAGGCGGTTTGGACTGCTCCATCGGAGTTGAATTTTTTCCTTTGCAAGAAGTTATCCAAATTTCGAATAAAATGGTAATCTGTTGGGGCAAGGTCCGGAGACTACGGTGGATGTCTTAGACATTCCAATTGAAGCTCCTCTAATTTGGTAGCCGTCTGTTGTGCAGTGTGTGGTCTAGCGTTATCATGAAGCAGCAGTGGCCTAGAGCGATTAACTGGCCTCGATTGTTTAGCAGCTAGCTTTTCCATCATGGTTTGCAGTTGCTGACAATAGACATCTGCCGTAATCGTCTGGCCAGATTTAAGAAAGCTGTAGTGAACGACACCAGCACTAGTCAACCAAACGCTCACAAGTAACTTTTTTGGAGTCAATTGTCGCTTGGGGCATGGTTTGGCTGGTTCGGCAGGGTTCAGCCTATGCGATGAGCGCTTCCGATTATCGTACAGGATCCACTTTTCATCACAGGTAATGATTCGATTTAAAATCCCTTCATTATTGTGCCGGTTGAGTAATGCAACGCAGCAGTCAACGCGCGTTTGTTGATTTGCTTCACTCAATTCGTGATGTACCCACCTTTCAAGCTTTTTCACCTTACCAATTTGCTTCAAGTGGATTAAAACAGTTTTATCACTAACACCGCAGCCTGCAGCTAACTCGGATGTGGTTTGCGATGGATCCGCTTCCACAATAGCCTTCAATTCTTCATTATCAACTTTGGTCTCCGGCCGTCCACGGGGCTTGTTCTGCAGGTCGAAATTTCCAGAACGAAACGTTGGAACCAAAAACGCACTGTGTTTTCTTTTGCGGCACCGTCGCCATACACATCATTAATCCTTCGAGCCGTTTCTGCAGCACTGGTGCCACGGTGGAACTCGTACTCGTAAATAACGCGATATTTCAAGTTTTTCATTTTGTAAACTGAGTGACGCAAAGAAAAAAACAATTGAGGAAAAAACAAATGAATTATAATTTTCAAACACAAATACATGAGTAAATAGCTGTATAAATTTGGATTTGGAATTCC